>CM023481.1:306920571-307163092 GCA_013339685.2 Hyalomma asiaticum
GAAAAATGCCTGCATCATGCCTGGACAGTACTACGTACAGGAGAGTTGCCAAGTCAAATGTCAGAAGAACGGGATCTTGGGTGATTTCTGTACCCATCAGAGTTACTGTATAACTTCATACAAAAAACTGAAACGAGGCTGACACATGCCTTCAGCTCCATGAACCTGCATCAAAGATATTTGGCGGCCTTCTCAATCCGTAAGCACCAAAATGCCAGATAGTGGCTGTGTTGAGCGTTGTAATTAAGGAATCAACGGAATCACTGGTGAGATTCTTTTGCATCATATTGCGTCACGATCGCTGAACTCGTTTCATTCTGAAAGGGCTCAACCAAGCGCAGAAAGTGAGAAAAATATTGAAGAGGTTGAAGCCATGTACAACGTAAAAGAAAATCTGTCAGCGACTTGCTCGTTTCATCACAACATTGAACACTGCAGCTCTGAAACTGCACGACCATAAGAGTAATGGATATCGACTAAATCGAAAACAATTTAAGCAGGAATGGACGCGGCAACTCGTGCTATTAAGCAGAATTTATCAGTATGTGTAAATTGACTGCAGTTAACGCATGATGCTGGAGCAATTATAATCTTCGCTAATTAACGGCAAAAAGCACCCCCCCCCCTCCCTCCCAGCGGCGCAAGATTTTTAGCCACCGTAAATGCATCGAGGAATCGTTTGGAGACCAATAGCTTTCCGTCATTAAATCACCTTGCCCAAAGCTTACCTTAAATAAAGTTTATTCCTCCTCACCGAGCTGCTCTGGTACATTGTGAATAACGCTTACCGAAAAGATTGATTAATTTCGTGGGCTTTACGTCCGAAAACCACGATCAGAATATGAGAGACGCCATTGTTGAAGGCTGAGGAAATTTCGACCACCTGCACTTCTTTAATGTATACAATGACATTGTACAGTACACGGTCCTCAACATTTCGCATCCGTTGAAATGCAACCGCCGCGGCCGGGATGCGGTTCCGCGACTTTCGGATCAGCAACCGAGTGCCATAGCCACTAGACCACCGTGGCGGGGCGCTTATCGAGGAGTCGTTGCATTATGACAACACTGATGTTCAATATTCAAGTTGATAAATAGCGAATAAAGCGCGAGCGCAGCGTAGCCACCCTAGCAGGGCCGAAAAGCAGGCAGACGCCAAAAATGCATGAGGTGCTCCCGATGACAGCGCCACCACAGTGGGATCGCGGATTGGGGCCAGCTTGGAGCGGCCGATCTTCACACTATCCACTTTGCTGGCATAGAGTTAATATCTGGCAGGGAGGGAACTGAGAAAGAGAGCGGAAATAAAATGGTGGGTTGGCGCTGCGGTAGCCGTGGCCGTGCCCATGCAGCTACGAGAAAGTTCCGCATGACCTCGTAGATGGCGCGACAGTTGCTTGCACGCTTGCTCTGTATTTCGTGCGTGTAGTAGGCCATGGCGCTTCAGGAAAATATGGATTGTGACGTCCAAATTATCGAGGAAAAGCTCGTAAACCCGCCGCTATCCAGGCAAAAGTAAGTGTTACTTTGCGTATATACTGTAATGATTTGGTCTAGTGGCCAAGTCACTGGGTCCGGCCTTTCTTCTGACGCCTGTACACATACGTGTCTGTCTAGGCCTTGCCTCTTGGGAGCTGGGTGGCTGGGTATGCGTAAGGTTGTTTCGTGATACGGGAGTGCAAGAAACGCTGTCAACGAACGGTGCTTCGAACTCGCGGTTGTTGCACTCCGTGTGTTGATGGCGCTCGATACGTCGAATGTATTCGGGCGTAAGTGCACAATTTTTTTTAAGTTTCTTTTATTTCCTGGTATAATCCTATCTGCCATCGGCTGACCACAGCATGATCGTAGGGCTCATTGCTACTCGCGCTGTCGCTGTGGTGCTTCCTCATTCGATATTTCTCAGCCGTCGATTGTAGGGCACAGAATGTTTCATCATAACAGACGTCACTGCTGCCTCGGTGTGTGCATGGCCCCGCCACGGTGGTCTAGTGGTTGTGGCACTCGGCTGCTTATCCGAAGGTCGCCGGATCGAATCCCTGCCACGGCGGCTGCATTTCGACGGAGGCGAAATGTTGAGGCCCGTGTACTGTGCGATGTCAGTGCACGTTAAAGAACCCCTGGTGGTCGAAATTTCCGGAGCCCTTCACTACGGCGTCTCTCGTAATCATAGCGTGGTTTTGGGGCGTTAAACCACAGAGATCTAATCAAATAGGTATGTCAGTGAACGCTGCGCTGTTGCTGCGACCTCGGCGCATTGCTTCTCGTGTTATCATTGTGGTATTTCGTTATATGCTTTTTCTGAGCCGTTGATCGTAGGGCACGGAACATTTCATCATGCATGATACAAGTTATTACTTGCTGCCTTTATACGTGTATGGATGTGGAATCGGTGAACGTGGCGCGATGTCACTACGTCCTCTCAAACCTGGTTTCAACTAATTACCTCCGCGTCTCGTTTTGATTTCCTGTAGTTGAGCAACAACTCGATTACCTAGCGCCTGCATCGCTTTCACATTGCATACCGCGCAACTCCCAACTTTTCTGAATGCTGCAAACTGCTATAAAAAGGTCAGACGCACATCCCTCGCACTGTTTGAGCCAGCAAGGTGAAATAAAGCATGTACAGTACATTAGCAGATATTTTAGCGCGGCCAGCTAGTCGGTGGGTGGTAGTTGATCAACACGCATCCCGACACCAGTGGTTTGACAACTCGCGCGCGTTTTGCTGCTTAAGCCCTGCGATAACGACGATAAGCACAAAAAAGAAAAGTGATATTGATATTTGTTCACGGTGTTCTAGTGGTTATGGCACTCGGCTGCTGATCCGAAGGTCGCCGGATCGAATCCCTGTAGCGGCGGCTGCATTTCGATGGATTGATTGATTTGTGGGGTTTAACGTCCCAAAACCAGTTCTGATTATGAGAGACGCCGTAGTGGAGGTCTCCGGAAATTTTGACCACCTGGGGTTCTTTAACGTGCACTGACATCGCACAGCACACGGGCCTCTGCATTTCGATGGAGTCGAAATGTTGAGGCCCGTGCGCTGTGCGATGTCAGTGCACGTTAAAGAACCCCAGGTGGTCGAAATTTCCGGAGACCTCCACTACGGCGTCTCTCATAATCAGAGCAGGTTTTGGGACGCTAAGCCCCTCAAATCAATCAATCATCATTTATTTTGCGCGTGTATTGAACGCCCTGCGCATGCTGCTTGACGGCACATAGCGAAGTCCAAAAAAATCAAGTTTGCAGGAAGATTTGATGGGCGGGTGTTTAATAAGACCCCCACATTTCTCTTGTCAACTTCCGTGGCTAGAGTGCCCTGCTAAGCTCGAGGCAGTGCCCTGCTAAGCTCGAGGGGGGGGCGGCGGGTATGATTCCCGGCTACGACTGCAGCATTTTGATGTATAATATAATAATTGAAGGGGGTTATGTGCCAAAGCCACGATATTTGTGATGCACGCTCAGTAGCTGATGGCTCCGGAGTAATGTTGACCATCAGTTTAACATGCATACAAATCTACCATGTACACGGATTTTTCCATTTCGACCCCATAAAAATTCGGCTTCCGCGGCTGGGATGTGACACCGCAGCCTCGAGCTTAGGCAAGCCAACACAGTATCCGCTGAGCTACTTAGGCGGGTCGCATTTGATGAAGTCTAAACACAAAAATACCCGCTATTTTTTAGGTAATCGTTAAAGAACCTAAGGCGATAAAAATTAATCCAGAGTCCCCCACCATGGCGTGGCGTATTTTTAAATAAAATGTTGGCTTGAGTGACATCCTGCTGCTCAGCACATTGGTGTGGACTATGGCGCGCATCGAGTACTTTTAATTCCAACAGCTTCATGCACTCTTATTACGAAAGTGAAACAATCAGAGGGGTGGCTATGCATTGAAGTAAGCAATGTAGTAAGTTTCACTTGGTATAAAAAGTCACGAGATATACTACACCCTAATTCAAGTGCAATTTCAAAGGAGGAAATGTAAGAATTTGATTACCAGCCACACAAGGTGCTGCAGAGCAAGCACACAAAACAGGATGTAATTTATACCTTAGATGATTTCATTGCAAAGGTTGGTAATGAATAAATGCCACATGTTACGGTAAAGAGTTGTCGGGGAGACTGGAAGGAACCAACCAACCATCACATGTTCAGCTGCTGACCTGCTGATAACCTCTGTTTGTAACTCTTGTTTTAAGCAGCACGAATGCTGCCAGTACATGTGGAACTGGGGTAGATGGGGCGCTTTTTGCATGTTTAAATTTTATAAAGCTTTGCATCGCGAGTGTCATATATGGGGACCTTAATCAAGGCTCCGCGGCCATAATAGAGGAACGCTATTTTTGTTATTTAAAGGTGCCGTGCGGCACTTTTTCGACTGCCTTTCTGGAGCATTGGAGTGTGTGTAGTATTGAATACTGAGATGAACGCAAAACGATCTATACGAATGGGTGCGCGGGAACTGCAGCAGACGGCCTGAAAAAAACGTCCCCGTTCGCATTTCGCTCTCCCACTGGCCGGATCCAATAAACGCGCACGTCTTTTACAAAGATACCGGAAGTTTCTTCTCAATGTGGCCTGTACATATTACCTTGCCACCACTCTTCTTTTGATAGAGTTGTCATTGTGGTTACTGCAGGAACGACAAACCCCATGTGTCAGTCAGGAGAGGCAGTTGGTTTTTAAAATATACTGAAAAGAGATGTATGTGTGTGTCATCAATGGCTCTATTGTGTCCCTGACAACTCTCCAGCACATTCAGGTGTACCGTCGAATCGCTCCATAGCATAGCACCGCTGCTGTTATCGACCGGTATCTGGCACCCCTACCGCGCCGGGCACAGTTTAAAAAAAAGAAAAAGAAAAAAAATTTCCCCGCGTAGCTGCGTCTCCTTTGAGCACGAACAGTAAACAAGTTTCCCGTGTTCTAGGCTATGCCTAGAGGAGGCGCTAGCTATGCTTATTAAACTACCGCGACTAAAGCGTGCTTTAAAGGTGAACATTTGACAGAGATCTGTCTGGTTGGGACGAAATTAAAGGTGAAAACAGGGGGACACCAACCAAATTATAATCATTTAAAAGTAAAAATTTTCTTCTAAAGATGAAAAAACCCGACGTTCCGGGTCCCACTCGGACCCTTCTTCAGGGGTGACTGGAGGGCACCAGACAGCAGCAGTGCTTATAAGGCCTTCTTTCTTCTCTCTTCCTTCCTTTCTCACTTTCTCTTTTTTTCCGGTTCTTCAAGCCGAGGGGGGGTCATGCTAGTGTTGAACCAGGTGCCGGAGTCCGCTAAAATAGACACTTGGCATTGCACCTGCAGACCGGTTCACGTTTCCAGGTGTCGCCTGAATGTGCCATGATTCCACAAAGAGCCGCTTATGAAAACTGGTTTCCAAGTCGAGGACGCGGGAGTTGTCAAAATCGATGCGGTGGACAACTCCCGCGTCCTCGACTTGGAAACCAGTTTTCATAAGCGGCACATTGTGGAATCATGGCACATTCAGGCGACACCTGGAAACGTGAACCGGTCTGCAGGTGCAATGCCAAGTGTCTATTTTAGCGGACTCCGGCACCTGGTTCAACACTAGCATGACCCCCCCTCGGCTTGAAGAACCGGAAAAAAAGAGAAAGTGAGAAAGGAAGGAAGAGAGAAGAAAGAAGGCCTTATAAGCACTGCTGCTGTCTGGTGCCCTCCAGTCACCCCTGAAGAAGGGTCCGAGTGGGACCCGAAACGTCGGGTTTTTTCATCTTTAGAAGTAAATTTTTACTTTTAAATTATTATAATTTGGTTGGTGTCCCCCTGTTTTCACCTTTAAAGCGTGCTTTTATGGGCCGAGGGCATCCCAGGACACGAGTTTTTATATTTTTGGGGGGGCTCAACTGCATGTCCTAGCAGGCAACAATGAAAGTAAAATGTGGATTGGCGTGTCAAACCAATCACAATGCCCTGCCACAGTCGTCACTTCTGGTAACAAAATTCGCCGTTGTGTGCCTCCACGGTTCAAGAAAAACTCTGCGGAAATTGGTTTCTTCGCTGAAATAAAATAACTGCAGCACGCGGGAATGTCGCAGCGCTCCCACTCTTGCTGCGACATTCCATCGTGCTGAAGTTCTAGGATAAGCGATAAAAACCGCCATTTGCAAAAAAAAAAAAAAGAAAAATCTGTAAGTTGGTTTTCCCGCAAGGATGCCTCTCAGCCAAACAAAAACTCTCGTGCACAGATTGCTTTCCTGCTCACCTGCGCATTCGTCACGCCATTCATCCAGTTCAGCGCCCTTTCCCGCCTTTCTTTTGCTTCTGCCGCTATCTCTGTAAATCGTCGAACTCGCTTTGTGTCGGCTCACTCCCCCCAAAATTTCTGAGCTTTTGTGGTGCTTGTGCACGTCGGATGGAGAGAGAGAGAGAGATTCTAGTTAGGGAGGTGAAGAAAATAGGGTGGAAAGTGTAACTGGTAACTGTCTCTCAGTGCGTCGGATGGAGTGTGCAGACGTGAATGCGCTTAGAACAGGAAAGCAATCTGTAGAGTTTTTGGCTGGGAAGCGTCCTTGCGGGAAAGCTAACTTACAGATTTTTGCATGTCGCACGGTCCCTTTAACAGTAGAGAGTTTTAGTATAGGGTACGCGAACCTTTGCATACGTTATCGTTTGGGTTTGCTACCAATGCGCACGCGTCGTACCCGAAGCGGAGTTTGGGTTATCGACCCGGCCCCTATTTTTCGGAGATAGCGTATCGTACCGAAGGCCCCCAAAAGCTTTGCGTTGATCTCGTTGAGATCCCGCACGACGCGAGAAATGAGAGAACCCGCGCCACACACATGGCCAGGGCGAGCCTATATGTACAGCAGGTACTCCGAGCTCTGAGCTGTGCGTGATGCTGTGCTTTGACAAGTCGTTCCCCGACTTGTCAAAGCACAGCATCACGTCACATAAAACGCTCCTGCGTATTCGTCACACCCGCGGAATTTGGGCGGGATAGTGCCGAGTCAGACGACAAGACGTCAAACGGTGAAACAAAGGGACAGATTCCGAGATACAGGCGAGATTGTTTAGGCTGCCTTCGTCACGGCGTCTCACACAGACACATTTTGACACGCGGATGAAAACTTGTCTACCGTAACGTCTCGCTTCTTGCATGCTTATTAATAAAACGTAATTCTATTTTTCGCATATTCGCGAGAATGCGCGCAATTAGATGTTTCAGATTATTTTGGTGTCGCTGCGAACGGGCTTCTTTTGAGTTAGCGTTTGCGGAGTACAAACCCTATTCGGAAGCTCTTAGTGCGCCCTTACGCTATCCCAATGAACCCAGAGGACGCAAACGCTACTTACCCTATTCTAAAACTCTCTAGTGCTGTCCAAAGGTGGGTTAGCGAACCAGCATTAGTGAATGAGAAGAAAACAGAACCGACGCCCTAGATTTTCGGCTGCGTCGGAATCGTGTTGTTGCCTCCTGTAAAAAAAAAAAAAAAAAAAAAAAAAAAAAGAAGAAGAGGGAGTTATGTTTGTTCTTTTTATCCGATTGAAGTAGAACAAGTCATTTTGTCATCCTGCTCTATCTCCCTCATGTCCTTGTGCGCACATGTTTACATGCCAAATAAATAAATATTCAAGCTGATAGTCGGCGTTGAAACAGGGGCCAGATTGGAGGAAACAATACTTGCGAAGATATATTGCGGTAAAGTATTTATGAAGTCAAATCTACGACTTGCAGAACACTCGCGGATAAACGCTGAGATGAACAGCGCCCTCCTCTTCTAGTTTTTCCCAAGCTATAGCAAAGAATATCTAACCCTACATACCAGCTGATGAGTCTCACTGTTAAGCCACCAAATAGTTACGGCCGCGCTTTGCATCGTTACCAGAAGCGTTTTATTTGCAATTATGTGGTCTGGGTGGGTGCCTTTTGTGATTTGTTCTTTGTTGAAACGAATGTTCTGCGTTATGCTGTATGAGTGACATCAAAGAACGCATGTACTTTTCGTTTGAATTGCTGGAGGTATTCTTTCCCGTGAGGACGCCGCCGCGAAAAAAATCCGAACCAGACCGCGTAGTGGTCGTCCAACTGCGCCACTTCCCATTTGCAATCCCATTTGTCTGCGCCTTGCTGCGCCCATTCAAGTGCACGTTGTGCCAACTGCGCCAGGGTTTCGGCGGCCCGGCATTGGTGCGTTTCTGGCCCAAACTATTCTTGGTCTGGCACAAAGTAACAGCGTTTCCGCGGCAAAGAGGAAACGCTGTAGATTGCTTAGTGCGTTATACTTACTCTCTCCCTCTTACCACCGATGCGCCTCTTATTATTATAATCAGCCTAACCAAAGTATCAGCGCATCCGCGTCTTATACGAACCGTCAAATCCTGCAGCTCATCGCTCATGATGAGCCGCTGGCGATAAATACGTAGGCAAGCGATTTATTATTACTCCCCCCCCTTTTGATCCACTACGAGTGTATTGCGATGTACTGCGCGATCGCGCTATACGCAATATTCTTCGGCATACACATGGGAACGCTACGCCTAAATGCCCGTTTAGCATGCGTCCGGTTCGAATTAGCGCCGCTGCTGCGCGCGTTAATTGCTGCGAAATGGGCATAATGCTGTAGTAAATCAGCACGCGCAGAAACTGAGCTATGCGGAAACCGACGCGTCGTGGGCCATAACTAACGTGCGACTGGACTCGGGGGTCCTTCGAGAGGCACCGTTCAAACAGAGGCCGCACAAGTCAACTCTTAGCTTGCGATACTTCCAGCCGATTCCCCACCACAGTCTAACTCTGTAAATAACTTAGCTCAAGTAGACCACCAGAAAGGATGAGTCACGCGGAACGATGGAGGTATAAGCCAATCAGGCGCAATAAGACTACAGTTCAGTCTTCCACAATAAGAAGAATTGCGTGGAACTTCGCATACCAAAAATTGAACCGTAAATATACAAGGCTGGCTGACATCGTATATATACACACACGGCGTGCAAGGCCGCCCAGGGTCTACCACTGGGTACGGAGGGACTAGGTGCTCTCGGTGTGTACCACACCTTTCAAGAACACAAAGCAGTGATAACGCTCGCTTAAACGCCTAAATGCTAGGTTACATGCGGCCAGGAGGATCCTATAGAAAAGCTGGAGCACCCGATCAAACCACAGTGCTGAAGCAGCGAACTCATAGACTTTCCGAGCGAGACGCGAGAAGCTCCTCCTTCATCCCTTAACTAGAATGAACTAGAATTTAATGAACGTAAGCGTAAAGCCTGAGACAACAGTCAGAGAGAGAGAGAGAGAAGAAAAAAACGACTCAGCAGTGACGCCGAGTCACTGCTCGGCGTCACTGCAGTCGAAAAGCATATTGCAACGTGGGAGGTGTTAGTACATCAACGTCGCTCAAGCCGAAGACTTCCCACGCCGCGCCCGCCGTGAAGAGTGGAGCAGAACAGAAAAAAATACAGGCAAACACCCACCCATCTTTGGGGCAGTGGCATGCGCAACTGGCTTTGTGGGAGCCCTCCTTCTTTCTCCCATGTGAAATGGAAACTGCAAACCTCCGCCCCAAAACTTAAATGTACACCAATTTACAGCGAGCCTAGGGCAGTCACGCGCGCACGCGGACTGACTTTAATTGACACTCTGCAAGAATCGTACAGCGCATGCGTGATCCAAGTATAATTTCCAACCAAATAGCCTCGATTGCGTACTAGTAGAACGGACTCTTTATTCAATAGCACTCGCCCCCTGCTTTCCTTCCTCTCACTTCTGCTCTACTGTTTGTTTATCGCACAACTCACTAATGAGAGGGGATACTCTCCAGAAAATTTTTTGGAAAGCTTGTGCTATGTTCGTGCAGCTTCACTTGAATGGGAAGGTGTGAACGTACTTAGATCACACATGTAGTCTGTGGACGTTGCAAGGCATCCTTGCAGGAAAGCCAGCCAAATTTTTGCAAATTGTCAATTGAGCCTATTCAACCCGGGTCCGGTGCGTTTCGGTGACCGCTGGAGTCTATAACAATCTAGAACGTCCTAGACTGGGCTACGCCTTTACAGCCTGGGCTGAGAGCGACCCTCCGGCCCACCCGTGATCCAGTTTTTTTTTGTTCAGTCTTTTTATTTTTTTATCGAAGTTTAGCCTTCGCCCAGTGGGCATTTCAGTCCGCTTCTTAATAGCTCTGGTAAAATTCATAATTATACACCGTGACCGGTGAGCTTCCGTTGCGTGAAAAAAAGAAAAAAGAAAAAAAGAAACAGGTACTGTAAAAATAGCTTGTCCATGTCTTTAGTGGCTGCAGAAAGCCTTATATAGTGGGCGATGGGGGAGCAAATTTTTCTTTCGTTCTTTTTCTTTCCTTTTTAGGTCGACTTTTCTCGTTAATTGTCGCTACAACCGCGAGCATGCCATTGACACCAATGATCTAGGTACAGTTTTTCGCACAAGCAAGCTGTTTTCTATTTCACCTCCCCTTTATACTGTGCTATGTTTTTATGTTGCCGTCGCTACGCATCAAGTCGGTTGCCCGGCGTCAAAACTATATTGTAATGGTTGCATATCGCCGAAAAGAGGAGGGAAGGGGGGGGGGGGGGGGGGGTGCGAACGCAAGTGGCCAACACAAACGCCTGCCCGGCGTTTGTGTTGGCCCTCCTCTTACAACTTTTCTCTCGCAGATGTTTTCAGCTTATTTAGATGCAACATGAAGCGCAGAAGGAATTAGCACCCGAATAGAATAGAACAAAAACAAAACATAGCGAACAAAGAATAGCGAATAGAACAAAACAAAACAAACAGCAACAACAAAAACAAAAAACGCTTTGCAATTCGCGCGTAACGGTCTTTGATGAGGCACAACAGTACGCGCATACTCCGTCATTGCTGGAGTTTTCAATGGGCCATGGCCTCATCTGTCCGTACGCCAAACTTCTCAATCGTGAGAGCGGAACCGTGGCTTAGCAGGCGTCATTAGGCAGTGCGCTGGCGAACGAATCTTAAATGCCGCGCGCTGCGGGCGCCCCGTCGCGCGTGTGATGCAAGCGCGTGTCCCGAGGATCGCCTTTCGAGCCGCCTGCTTAGCCATGCATAATGCACGCAATGCCGCAACCTACATACGTAACGTGTCACTTTTTTTTTTTTTCTTTCCGGCCGTGGTCCTCGCTCTAAGGTGAGTGGGAGTGCCTGGGAGACCTTGAGACCATGCTCTTGTGCCTCTTCCACTGTAGCTGCTGCTTTTAAAAACACCTGAGCCTGGGTGTCGCTCGGGGGTTGTGTCTTTTAGTCGATGCGAGCGTCTGCACTTGCACGGCACTTCTTTTGAAGGTTGAACCGTAGGGATGCTGTGATGCAAGCACTGCGAGCGATGGCACTGCCCGGGCTGTTTGCTGCACTAACAAAAACATAATTTCACATCAGTGTAGGTATACTACACCGTGGTCTTTTATCGTCGATTTGAAGAAGTGTGTAGTGTCATGCATTGTTTTTCATTAGTTGCGAACGTGGGTGTGATTTAGACCACATCTTATATATATATATATATATATATATATATATATATATATATATATATATATATATATATATATATATATATATATATATACTTTTCCACGGTATATCGTGCGCGTTCTCCGTCGGTACGAGATCGTAGGCTTGCCGAGCGTAGCCGCGTAAGTGGCATGTCTTTCGGAGGCGGTTTCTCTTTCTTTTTTCTCTTCTTCTCGGAGACCGGAAAGGCGTCGTTCGTTGATACCTCGCGCAGTCAGGGGCGTAGCCTTCTCGCGTAGGTCACCAAGGACTTCAGAAAGCGCGCGCGCCGGCCTCGCAGTGCGTGCACCTTCGCTCACCCCCGTTCTGGCCCGTGGGCTGCGGTCGGCCGGCGGCGCGCGGGCCCCCAAGAATAACTGCTCTGTCGGTCGGTTGCGGGATCAACAAAGACGCAATGGCCGAACCGGCGAGACGCGCTCGGGCCGACTTCGGCCGGCGACCCCCTGCGATGCCCATTCTGCGACGCCAGCAGCAGCAACACCGTGGTCGCGCCGTCTTCGCCACGCTCCTGGTCGACGGCGTGGGTCGTGCGGGAGTGCGCTGCGGCTCCGTCGATGCCCTGTACCGCCGACGGCTTGAGGGCCGCGTGGCCTCGCCGACGGCTGCCCGTTGCCGGAGCCAGGAACGAGCTCCCCGGGAAACCTGCGCCAGTGGCGACGGCTGGGCCGTCGGTCGCAGGTAACAAGCGTTTGAGTCCCGTGCGGTGTTCATACTCCCGGCGGCAGAAGCTCGCCGAGCATGTGACGTGCTTCGTGAAGTGCGCGTTGTCGCTGCCCGCGCGTTATCGTGCGGCGTCTGGGAAGTCTCACCCTCGATCGGATTGAGTGTTCGCGCTTCCGCAGCCCACGCTGCAAATTGCGACGGTCACTTCCTCGCGTGCGCGGTAAAATCGCTAGTTCTGATAGATCTGGGTTCGTAATGAATATTTCGTTTCTGAAGTTATGCTCACTCGATGGTTATACTTTGTTCACGAACGGCAGAGCGCGAATGAAACGCACTTACGGAAAACACGCGTAACTGTTGGACTGCTTACCGGGATTTTCGCTGGGACATCGCTGTTTATTCGAATTTCTGTGGACTTTTACGTCGGCATTGCATCGTGCATGGTGCCTGTAGCAGACGATTTTTTTTTTTTTTTTGCAGCGGTTTTCTGGTGGTTTCGGTGCTCCACTGCCGACCCGAAAGGCACCGGTTCAGTTCCGGCATCGCCGGTCATATTTTCGATGGAGGCGAAAATGGTAGAGGGCCGTGTACTGCGAGTTATCAGCGCCCGTTAAAGAACACCTGCTGGTGGAAATTTTCGAAGCCCTCCACCATACGGCAAGCCCCACCAGTTATTGTTAAATTGCTTTCACCTCTTGGTTTTGTACAGTACAGCTTACCATACGTGGGTGCACACTCGCGTAGGAAGGCAAGGTGCGCGGAATGTATTTCCTGCCTGCGTAATGCTTCGTTTCCTTCGTGGTAACACCTGGTCAGACCTCCGATTTCCACATCATTGCTCAGAGCCTCCATGTTTGCTACGCGGAGAAACTGGTAACAGTTAAAAAAAAGAAAGTGTATTGGATGGTAAAGCTCCTGGTCGCGTTAAGAGATGTAATTCCTGTTGAGCTCTGTTGGGGTTGATGCTTCGTACCGTGATTATTGTGTAGACCATGTGGCCATTTCTTGTAATGGAAGAAGGCCGGCAAATTTTACATCATCCTCACTATCGGTCTTACTTTTGATATCCACTGCATGATTAAGGCTTTTTCCAATGATCTCCAACTTACCCTTTCTTGCGCGAGCTGATTCCATTAGATTCGTAACTTTTGGAGGTCCGGAGGGATATTACTTGAGGGGCAGAAAACGCTCTGCTATGCTCCTCCGCGCTTTTATTCATTTTGTATTCATTCTGTTGTGTATAGTACGTGGTTTACCATATAAGAGCGTAATACGTCTCCTCAGAGCGCCATTGAACGAATTTTAACGAAATTTCGATTCTGCGCCTGCATGCGTGAAAAAGAAAAAGAAAAAAAGAAAGGGAAAGAAAGCAGCTGTCTGTTCGACAGCCCATGAAAGGCCATGAAATAAAGGTCGCCATATTGCGAATGTTACTTTTAGAGTGAAATCCGCGTAGCCAAAGCGGCCAGAGCACGTACCTACACCGTAATGCTATATTCCCATTTCGCTATATATTACAGCCCCCCCCCCCCCCCCTTCAGCAGCAGTAAAACAAAAGGGGAAAAGTGATTTCATTTACTTTCTGCGGTATTACGAACTGTCATCAAGTCTGCTTCTTTTTTATGCGTATTGGAAGGGGCAAGGGCACTCGAAAGACTGCAGATTCGGTCCTTGCCGCTGCGTTTGCATGTCGTGTTCTTTTTTTTTTTTTGTGCACTAAAACCCTTGCATTTATTGAATAGGCAAGAAGCGCCCAAAGGCTTTTCAACGCATGCATCCGTTCCCCGCTCCCCGTTGTTTTATTTGTATTGGAAACAGCGGCTGGCCATTTATTATTAGTGTGTGCTGTCTTCACTAACGATGAGAGCGTTTCGGAGGTGCATATAATGCTATATGACGTCACGCAGGCTTGGCTGTAATGACATTACAGTAATTAAATCACTGTAGTTACCTCTTGCTGTAGCGAGTAGTTTAATGAACAATTTTCGAGGGCTGGTTATTCAATGGTGTAATGAATTACTTCAAGCAGACATTTAAAAAATAGCTGCTTTTCCAGTTAGTGTTAAGATATGTCATGTCCGCTTCCCTTACAGCATAAAAAGTTCACCAGAGCAGGAAAGAAACACATCAAAGACAGGTTAATCTGAGCACGAAACCCAAAGTGTGAGGAAAAAGAAATAGGCCCAGGTAAAAGCCGCGTATATCCGCTACAAATCTGTGTGCCTTGGGAAGTGCTCACGCGACTTAGCGCATAAATGAACTTTTGTTAAAGTAATTTCAATGTAATGTCATTACTGTCGGCCAGCTGTAATTTATGATGTAATTACACTAAAGAACAATATAGGAAAGTAATAATCTAGGAAAGTAATTAGTAATGTGATTTAATTTCTTTTTCGAAGTAATATGTTGCCAAACTTGCCATCTCTGGCATCACGTGCTGCGGACGTGGTCAAGGGGCGTAGACCTTGCCTTCGTGAGCGGCTGCGTGCTTTTTGTACGACCAGTGCGCGAAAAAAAAAAAGAAAAGAAGAAGAAGAGAGCCGCTGCTTGGTTCCCGGCCTCTTGGTCAGTTGTTTGCGGCCGGAAGCTTCCTTCCGAGAGGCACCCCATAGCGACGCGTCTTCTCGTAGTAGCCGTCTTCGGCCCCGCGTGCTCGTGTGTGTACAGTCTGCTGCATTCACGCCGCGGCCACAAAACGCTTGTCTGGCAGCGTTCGTGGTAGTGGCGTTTGACGCAGCGTAGACGACGACGATGTGGTGAAGTGCGCCTGTCGTCCTCGTATATGGAGCAGAAGCTTGTGTTTCATTAATATAAGTGTGAATGGCGTTAGTTAGCACGACGGATGCTGGAATGAGCTTCCAGTGTGACGTGGCATATACGTGGGTGACACGCGAGTGACGTTGGCGCAGCACGCATTTGCGCAGCTTAGAACGTGAAAATGTTCAGACAGCTACTACGCCTCTGGCGCACGCCTCCATAGGGGACTAGGCCCGTATTCATAAACGTATACTGTACCCTTATCGCTTGTTCTCCTTATCTTCACTGTGCCCTTATCATTCTTCATGAACAAATTAGTCCGGTATCTACACACAAGCCATATGATAGTCTTTCGCACTGATTACCATTGTAGTCCTCTTAACGCGCCTTTATGTCACAAGGACGATGAGCAAAACAAGCGATAAGGATAAGGTAGGTTTATGAATACGGGCCTAAAAAGCTAGGCCAGCCGGCGCCACTGAGCCCGAGCAATTAAAGCCCAATGCTCTTTACAATGAATCATCGTTTTCTAGAAGGGTCGTCGCTCCCGCCACCGGCACTTCAACGTACCTCTCGTCTCGCGGTGTTACCCGGACGCTGCTGCACATCACTGTTTTTTGATTAGAACATATCTCCTGTCTGACATTAGTGCGTTTTCCAAGAAAATATTGGTCATGAAACGGGAATCTAGTTGCGCCAACCTGATCGTGGGAGTGTTTGCTGGAACGCGTCGGCAGAATAGAGCAGGCCGTCGACGGTGATCTAAGAATGTCACGTTTGATTCGTTTTCAACACAGGTCTCTGATAATTTCCTTCGTCGATGCCGGTGGCGTTTGCGCTCTCGATTGCATTCTCGCAAAGCTGACAGTGTGTCGCGGTATGGCGGTTATGGAGGACTAGATAACTCCAACCACCCATTTCTCTGTAATGAAACCCAACCAGACAGGAAACGCTGTCGAAATGTTTACCTTTCAACAGCGGTTATGCTGTGCTCATGAGGTGACAGTGGCTGACAGCAGTCATTTTCGGCTGTAATTTTTTTTTTCTCTTGCTGGCGGAGAAAGACGCGTATATCGCTGATCCTGGACTAAACCCAACCAGACAAAATGTTTAGCTTCAACCAAATGCCCACTGCAGAGTGCTTTCTCCACAAGTTCTGCCGAAGAGTGCAGCGTCCCGCGGTGTTAGAGGGACTCGATTGGAACACCACATAGTCGAGAAATGCTCGGGTAGTTTCGATTTCAACATCTCGTTTTTCTTGCATGCTGTGCGAGAGCTCCAGGCGCGTGTTTCGGAGCGCAGAGAAAAAAAAGAAAACGCAGGTGCGCTCGTGCGCTTGCACTCGCTGTTCGATGCAGTGGCCAGTCGGCGTCGAAGAAGGGACACGTGTACGATGTGGCCCCGCTCGCATCGTCTGTCTTTGCTGCGTGAAGTTCCACCTTATCTGACAGCACGGAGGCGATCCCTGCTCGCCCCACTGCCGCCGGCCGCCCGGCCGACATGGCACTTTGCCTCCTCACTGACCGCTCCTGGACGACCCAGGTGCACGAACCCGTGAGTAGCGTTTCGCTTTGCGTCAGCTTAACGGCACTGGTCTCGCTGATGTTTCTTAGGAAGCGAACAATAGTATGTGCGGCTTTCTCCGTTGTTCTCAGCTAGCCGACTGTTGCCTCGTGTGTTCGTCTAGTGCTACCGACGCCATGCTGCCGCGTTCAGTAATGTGCATTTCGCTAGTTCACCGCTATGGTGTACTCAGCTGATCGGCGAAACCGGAGAATGCATTAGGCTCGACCATGTAGAAAGCAGGGGCATGGGGCACACACATTTTATTGTGCGCCCATCGGCAGAGCAGGCGCGCTGGCTTCGTTTTGTTTACCTAGGCTTAGGGTGCGTTCTGTTCGAACATGGACTCGAGCCGAGCCCCCCCCCTTCATTCCCCGTGACGTGTCTCCGTTCCTTACGTGCAATTTTGCCACGCACACCTTGCCGTTGATTTCACTGCACATTCTGAAAGGCAGCATCGTGAAGCAGCATTCTGAAAAGAGCTTTTTCGAATTTTTGGGCTCTAATTTGCATCGGAATGAAAGCCCCTTGCTTGAAGACTGTTTAAGGCGACACTAAAGTGAAGCAGTAAATCAATTTACACTGATAGATCGTTCTTTAAGAATCTACTGTCGTTCATGTCACTATTACGGTTCAGTGTTAGAAGAGAAAGTGAAGGGCAAAGTTCGATTTTTTTTAATTTCGCGCCGAAGCCTCGGCACCTCAACACAATCATGACGTCACTGATTTCAAGCTCATTTTTCATATTTTGGCCATATAGGCTGAATGGACATTCTTTCACAATAACACCTGTATTCCTACGAAATAAATGCTTTAAATATTCTTTTTTTTTTCCATCGAACTATCGTTGGCTGGAATAACCTACCTGATAATGTTGTCACACAAGAATCGCTGTCTTCTTTTGAAAAATCGTTCCAGTAGTACTTTAGTAGTATTAATTATGGTTATGCATGTAGCTTTTTGTATAATTTGTGTTACTAATTCGAAGGAATTTCCTTTTGAAACGTGTACACCCCCCCCCCCCCCCTTATTTTGTGTGTGTGTGTGTTCTTGATTGCTATCTTTCGTTTCGCATTTTGTGTGTACTTTTCGCGTTTTTGTTGTTCGTTGTTCGTGTCTTTAGTTTGATTAATTTCAGCATTTTCAGTTTATTCATGACCGTGCCTTTCTTTTGTTGTTAACATCTGTTTCTACAGAACACACCTGCTATAACCTCTTCATGAGATAGCAGTATCTATAAATAAATAAACTAAACAATTTAAATAAATGAAACGCGCGAAGTTATTTCTCTGACCACGTAATAACACAGTGCAATTAATTTTTTTCCGGTTAATATTTATGTAGGCCCTAGCAGGCGCCTTGAAAATCTATGACGTCACAGCGATTTGGTGCGGGAATTTCAAGGCGGCGTCGCCACATATATTCTCTTTTTGCACGTTTTC
This sequence comes from Hyalomma asiaticum, assembly GCA_013339685.2. Lineage (NCBI taxonomy): Eukaryota > Metazoa > Arthropoda > Arachnida > Ixodida > Ixodidae > Hyalomma > Hyalomma asiaticum. Next base: position 306,938,522 of record CM023481.1, read on the forward strand.
TCGCTTACCGAGCTCTGTCTCGTGCCGTGTGGTGCTTTTGGTATTAGACATTTTTAGTTTATCGGGTTAGCGTAATAGCGTAGTTATCGGAATAGCGGGATGAAAATGCGCATGCGCAGTACCGTAAACGGCCGATACCGTTTAGCGTGCCCACGGTATTTCGCAGATTTAACGTTACCGTGTTCGCGTGTTTAGTCGTAGTTCACGTAAAACATGGCGGCGGTTTCGGACGCCCACTTCGAATTGAATTTGACGTTGCTGCGGCAGGATTCGCTTCGTTCGCAGCAAATGACTGTAAAATGGCTTCGCTTGCCTTCAGGTAGTTAACTTAGCCGAATTTTTCGAGATCGCTTCCCATTTCGAACGTTGCTAGGCCTAGCGAGAGAACGTCTGTTTACATTTCTGCAACGTGTAATTTTATGCTCCTGGCGCTTGGTTCACGTATTTATCTCTTTATTCTTGAAAAGTTAGAATGCCGCTGCCCGCGGGGGTGTAAGTTAACACTTCGAAGTTTTATTTCTTTTCACATTTAACGCATGTATCCTTCGCTATGGGGCGCCACAGACAGAACTACCATGCCATAAACGCCATTCCGCTAAACTAAAGCTTGTTTCTGCAACGAATGTTTGCAGTGCGGTGACGCTATTCCCTTAGCTCCGCTATCACGCTAACGCGCTAAACTAAAAATGTATATTGTGAAACTGTGATTCACTCATATACGAGAAAAATCGTTTTTCTCTTTGGTGTCCCTTTAAGGAACCGTATATACTGCCAGAATTCGGAGCGCCCTAAATAATTTTTTAACGCTGTAACTTTGTAACTCCCGATTTCGTGGAGGCCGTCTGCTCTGCGGCTGCCTCGGGCCTCACAATGAACAGCGGCACAGCAGGCGACCGAGTGCCCAAGAGCGCCTCCCCACATGATCGCATTGTGTGTCACGACGTCACCACACTTCTAGAGCAAGGAAATCGAAACCGAGCGTAGAAAAATTATCATTATTTTGGACACTAATGCCTTCAGGATTTTTTTTTTTTTTTGGGTGGGGGGGGGGGGGGGTATACTGAGGTCTTTCTTTTTCGTTTAACTCCAAACTAGTAGAGACGCTCAGGGGAAGATGGAAGCTTGAATCGATGAACAGATCGCTAAAAACGATTTAGAACAGGGAATGTCGCAGGAGCCATTGTTTCGACAAGTGGGTTTGTCTTCGTCAGGACGGCGTCCTGACGAAGACATATCCACTTGTCGAGATGTTGGCTCTTGCGACATTCCCTGTTCTAAATCGTTTTTAGCGATCTGTTCATTTTTCGTTTAACGCAATACGAAAATCGGTCGGATTTTTTTTTTTTTTTTCACCTATACCATCACTGTGCAAAACAACTGCAAACGCGATGACCGGCTGCTGAACCAAAGGGCATGGGTTTGTTCCCCGTCGCGGCAGTAGAATTCCGATGTAGGCGAAATGTTAAGAGGCTCGCGTACTGTGCACGTTCAGTGCACGGACCCAAGCTGGTCGAAATTTTCGGAGCCCTGCGCCGGCGTCTCTCGTAATCGTATCGTGGTTTTGGCACAAAAACCCCCGGTAACACAGATAACTGGCCTAGTTGAAAACGATCGTGTTTCACAGGCATGAACCTCCGGTAACTATGAAAATGTCAGCATGACCGAGTTGGAGCTGACGAGGCAGAGAAACCAGCCAAAGCGCATTATGGACCGGACTCAGGTCCGTAGTCCGGGAATTTTTTTTCTTGGAGGGGGGTGGGTCGCACTTGCTGAAGGCCGTGACTATTTCAGAAAAACATCTATTTTCATTATTTATTTTCGGTAAAAATCGCATTATGTACATTGAGCGACTTTTTAAGTGCAACGTTTTTAATTGGCTGAAGCTTTATGTTATTAGCACTGCACATGTTTTAACGCTACAACCTCAACCAAATTTCGGGAGGGGCCCTAGCCCTCCCCCCTTTCCTATGGCTACGGGCCTGAGCGGACTTACAGATGAAGGGAGAAGTAAAACAAACGCGCTGTTATTTCCATCTGGCCAGTTGCAACTCCGCAACGCCGCAACTTAGTTGAAGCCGCCACCGTAGCTTTTGTCTGGCTGGTCGCTCGAGGGGTCAGACATTTAATTTTGTTAAGCTTGGCTTATTTCTTGGAGGCACATTTTAGCTGGCGGGTTTATCAGGCACGTCTATTTGGAGCGGACTTTGGGGCGACTCTATAGTTTCGAAATTCGCTGTTCCACATTCTTTTTAGCAGACGGCCCTTTTTGCACGCGAACACAGAAGTAAATGGAGCGCGTATACTCTTTGTAATATGTGTGGCCAGATACATCGACGCTCAAGTTTCTTTGTTTGCCAGCACATTGAGGCATATGCAGAAAAAGAATAAAAGTGGAATGTACGTTTAGAGACTATACCGTCATGCTAAAGGATCGCCGAGAATGCATATGCCGTGTGAACGCACCATGTACAGTTCGTAAAATTTTGCTAATTAATATTTAAATCACAATAAGTTTGTAGGGGTGGTGGTGCTTAGATTCAAACACTCTAAAATTACTGCACACCACCCACAGCGCCTTTTCGCGGCAGTATTTCGAAAACATGAGCGCGAGAAAGTCCATTTTATTTTGCAAACAGTAAAATGAAAACTAGGTGCACACAGTGAACCCACCGCTTCTTATGTTTGATTGTCAGATTCTTACTGCCACATCGAACTCAAGTCTGTCGCACTACTTGAGACGCCGCTCTCGGTATACCCTCTCGGTATCCCATAGCAGATGCCGAGAGACTTGGGCATGGTCTCAGGGCCTCAGAGATTGGCAGTGAGCGAGCACGCTTGACATTGGCTCCGTGCTCTCAATCGAAACAAACTGGGTGCATATCGCATGCAAACGTTTCTACCATATTTTTCTTCGAAAATATGGGGGAGGTGGGGTGCTTCAGTCTGTGCGACTGAAGCATAAACAGGGTGCCCCAGCTATCTTTAGCTAGGGTTTAAAAATATGTCGATGCACCCTCTGACGACGCGACCAAATGCATTTTCCCTACTATTGTTTGGAGTGAGTCAGACTGTTTTTGTGTACCGCTTAATTGGTTAATTAGGCAAGATTAATTAACGTCGGAAGCAACAAAGTTAGGCAACTAACTCCTATAGAAAAGCAGTAGAGTTCTCTGTCAAATGCTCAATTAAAAAGCTTTTAACTTTCTATCTATCCGTAACTAGTGTTTTCCAGCTTACTGCAGATGTTCGCGAAATACAAAAGAAAAAAAAAAAAAAAAAAAAAAACGTGGCATAGTCGCTTGCTGCCCGCGATTGCAGTGCTCTCAAACTTTCCGCTTACGAACTAACATCGCATTTAGCCGGGCGTACCACTGCTCAAAAGCGACAGGGCTCTGAAGCAGGAGGTGGTCGTGCGATCTAAATCTGGCAACCGTTATCGCTCGCACTGCGTAAAGCGTCTGTCAAACGCTTTATACGCGCCGGTAAACGAAAACAAAACAAAACGTAGTCCGTCTGTATGTCACACGACTCCGCCTGGATAATTCAAGCGGGCCTTGAAAACCAACCACCAAACTAGTACTGGTTGACGGGGTCATACACGTCAACATGATACAGTGCAAAGGAAACCTCAGGCCTATTTGAGTTAACGTATATATGTACGTAACCGCGATGCGCTGCGCTCATTTAATTATGAATACATATTGGACTGGCACGTTTGTAAATAAATTAAAAGTCAACGCGTTAGAAGCTCCAGCGAGCCGGAAATGGCGAAACAGCCACTTTCCCCTTCCTCACTCCTGCCCTTTCTCGGCCCCTAGCCTTCGTGCGTGCTCGCCTCCGCGGAGAGACAATTATAGTGCACCCATTACCTTCATTTCCTATCTTTAAGAATCACCTCCGTGTTGAAAAAGAAAGGACAGTGTCCATTCGGCAGCGTCGCTGACTGCGGCGCGCCGCCGGCGCTGCCCAGCAGATGGCGCGAGAGCAGGGCGAACGCGGGAAATTGAATTGAATTAGCGAAACTTTCATTGCAGCCTTTAGGCGAGGAGTGAGAATGGAGGGGAAGAGCGTGAGGGGTGGGAGGTGGGAGAAGAGAGTGTGTTACGGGGGGGTATCAGGGGCGGCAGAAGACTATCGTTTTTCGATGTCATTTGCAGCGAAGCAAGCAGATATGCGTTTGTTTGTTTGTTTGTTTGCTCGCTAAGCCTTCATAAATAGAGCCCATACAGGCTAGACAGAGGTGAGGGCGCCCGATACTATATTTCCGCTCTTTGGATTGTCGCCGTACAGCGACGTAATCAGTGTCGAGATATATTGCCGATTCGTACAAGCTTGATGCGCTTGCGCGCCACCGAAAGTGGTTTGAGGCACGAAAAGTCCCGGCGCAGCGTCTTGAGAGGGGAGAGAGAGAGTAAAATATAGAAGTGCGGTGGAAAGAAGGTCAAACCTTCTCGATATGAGTACCCACGCCACGGAGCGCCAGGTTGGGTACCCCTATCTTGAGTAGAAACAGCTGTGAGCGCGCCCAGTACTTCCTGGTTGGTTGTTCGTATCTCTGTGCCTTATAGGCTATGGCGAAATGCCCGGGATTATTGGGGAGTTTTAGCAGTGGAGGATTACCGTACGGTAAGCACGCTATTACCGTTCCGTCGCTGCCGGCACAGTTTATTTCGGCCCTGAAAAGGTGATGAAAGGTACTTTCCAACTTTTATTGCCTTACTGTATGGGAAGCTACCAGCGGAAGTGTTTCTGACCGAAATAGGTATATGTACCTAACCACGACGGGACGGTATTACCGTACGGGAAAGCACGGTAAGCAACCGTTGCTAAAACTTCCTATTTAGGTCATTTTGTCGTAGAGATGTCGTTAGACGCAAGAGCCGCCGGTCCAGTCCGCGATGTTCAGAAATAGACCGCGCACTCTGTCGCGTGCCCGAATGCTTGTCTATGGGGGCTGCCCCGTTCGCCTCATCGTTCCGGGTACAGGCGTAGTGCGCTCACTCTCCGGCAATACCTGTTGTGTCCGCTGCAGCTTCTCTTTTCGGCGAACGAGGTGTCATCACTCGGGTCGTCTTTTGTAGACGCGTTTTCCCGTCTCGCTCTCGTCCACGTCCGTCTGCGTGGGCAGGCTAGGCGCCGCGATTGGCGGCGCGTCGCGTCACGTGGCTGGTTGTTCACCTTCGCCGGCTAGCCCGCCGCTGGCGCGCAGGTAGCGGCGCAAGCTCCCGCCGTTGGCTTCGCCCGCTGTGAAAGCGGCCGCTTCAGTGTTTATTCGACTGGCCCGTTTGTGTGCGTGCACGCGCTATGGTGTTGACGTCTCGCGCGTGCCGGCCGCCGGCTTCTCGCAGCACGTTGGCCGTCCAGAAGGTTGGGCTTGCGGCCGTGTCCCGCAGGTGAGATGGACGTCCGTTCGCAGTGGATATGGAGCACCTGAGGTTCTCCAGGACTACTGTGACAGAACGTATGATCGGTATTCATAGCGAAGGCTCACCGCACTCTTGTCTCATCGAATTTCCCTGTATAGCTTTTGTGTTGCAGGATCGGCTCATATTTAAGTAGTTAGTGTGTCCCCTCACATCAACGTCATTTGAAGTGCAGCGCCGTTACGGTTCCCTAGAGTTGCATGGTGGACGCTCATATTCTGCATCTATTGCCTGTCTTATTAAATAACTCTCTCAAGACTCAGATATGCTGACTGAGTGATGTTTTCGTAAAAAGCCAGATGTACCGGTAGTTTGTGCTTGCTGCTCGCAAAAACGGCGGCGTTGGGTATTCACAGGTGCCACGGATATTCGTGGACCCTGCCTTGTAAACATTTGGATCCGCAGCCAAACAGCGTACAGCAGACGGTTCGAGATAAGCCTCCGCCGATCAGCTGGTCTCTGTTTGAGAGAAGGTGTTGTCGGGACCAGAGCGAGAGAAAATTATTTACTGTTTTTTTGACGCATATTCCTCTTCATGTTAGGCTGACTTCCGAGAGCGCACCTGCTTCTTTGCAGGCACATTCTGGCATAATCGCTCGAGTCGGTAATGCTATGGCTAGACCGAGATTCGGTTATGGAAAGTTAGCTGAACAAATAGGTCTGTTCCCGGTAGAGAACCCCAATGTTTATGTCGTTGATACTATACTCCACTATGACATCTGCCATGGCCTGAACGTAAGGATGTAAAATGGCGTCAGAAAACACACATTCGGGACGTTTATTTGTATCCATGGTGGTTCGCATATCCGTCGCTATAGTGCCCCAATGAATATGACACTTTCTTTTGTTAATTAAATGTGCTGAGTGCAAATAGCGATTGTTGAACGTTGGCGTCTGTTGTAAGTGCTGCTGCTATTGCTTGGGACATGCTTTTCCCATGATGAAAGTGCTCGGTGGCCTTCGGTGGGTGGTCTCCTCTTGGAAGAGGCCGTTCGAGCGGGCACACATGTGGAATGCGCAGCGTCCGTGCGAACGCGGCGTGTGCATCATTCTGAACCGAATCATCATCTTGGCATCCCGCGAGAGGAGTGGTGTCGGTCGAAATGTCTGTCACGATACGGACGTAAGACACCGATTCGTGCTAGAGAGACGTTTTAGAATTAGCATAGTGGTTCGGATCGTACAAGTCGCTGTCGTGTTCATGGCAGTCACGGCTATCCAGCGGCACTTTTCGTGTTTTGCGGTCGATGTATGCCATGGATACACCACCTCGACGGCGCCAGAGCTGCTTCCAAAGAGGGCAAGAAATGCGGGCAGTCGTTACGTAGGTTCTTTCTTTTTAGACGATATTTCTTTTTTTTTTATGTACGGCGGACGTTGCTTCAACGACTAAGGTAGAACAAACAGTCGATTGAATGGTTGTTATTTCACAGTCGCAGTCGCAATTGCATCTTGGAATAAGAGTTGTAGCCGGTGAAGGGCGGTCGTGATAGAAAGGTTACGTTGGAATTGGTAGACGTGCTGAGGAGCATTACGCGTAAGCAGATGCGTGATATTTCCTTGTTGGACGTGTTTTGACTGTTTCGCCTTGTAGAAGTGAGCGTACCCTACGAAAAATAGTTCAGAAGTTCTCGACACCGTGCTGTTTCCGGGGCCGCTACTGCACTCGTTGCGCTCACGAGTCTTTCGACGGGCTTTCACAGCGCAGGCTCCTTTCCCAAGGGTTTTCACCCCCAATGAGAGCCAAGTGCCAGGCCGGGGGAACGCTTGTTCCCATTTAACCGCTGGGTGACCGGCGGCAGTGGGAATCGAACCGACGACCTCTCGCAGCCGAAGCGGACACTTTACCACAAGGCCACGACTACGGTCGAAGCGAGCTTTCCCGGGGTCCTTCTGGAAGAATCTTTTCCCCAGTCCTGTCGCCACTGGCCATCGGTTGTGCGCTCACTTTCGGCCGTTCATATCGGATCCCTTGTCATCCGCTGGCATGGTGGGGAGGCGCGTTTTTCGGTCACCTGGCCGTGCTGCGGCCATTGGCCGGCTGCGGACGGCCGCGCTTCCTCGATGGCTTCTTTTTCCCCGTCCGGGCACGAACGTTGTCACGCGCCGCGCCTCTTCGCCAGCCTGCGGCCGAAGCGGTCGTGAGTCATGTCCCGGGTCAGCGACTGCGGCGCCGTGCCGTTCCGCGTAATGGTTCAAGGACCGTTCGGAATGGGCTTTGTTTTGGCTCATCGTCTCGCGGGGAAGCCCACCGACGGGCGGGGCGCGCATTGGAGCCTCGCCGTCGCCTGCGGACACCCGGCGCTTTGTTCCATTCTGCCGTCGAGAGCCAGGGCAGGAACTTATGCTCTGCCATGGACCCAGCGGAATGTTTCCCTCTGCTTTTTGTCGTCTAGCGCCGCTCTTTCAGAGTGCGGACTGTATGTGGCATGTACCCTTCACATCCCTCGGCGAATGCTCCGCGAAAAAGCTCGGGCCATCACGTCTCGCTTCGATCGACGAACTCCCTTCCGCCACTTTCTTTCTTTCTTCCAGTCTGTCGCGTGCACCGCATTTCGTTACATTTATGCTCCAAACTGTCTTCTTTCTTGCTCTGCTACCTTTTTTGTTGTTATTGCTCTCTCTTCACAGAGCACTATATATATATATATATATATATATATATATATATATATATATATATATATATATATATATATATATATATAGGAAGTTGAAATTGCTCCAGCTACAGTTTAAAGAGAGCCCGACGTTTCAGGACCGACTCGGTCCCTTCTTCAGGGGGTGACTGTGTTGGTCACAGAAGTGTCGCGGCGTCTTGTACTCGCACCGCGGCCCCGGCTTTCCCTTTCCCTCACGTTTCGGAGACCGTGAAGGCATTGTTCCCAGCGAGCGGTTCACGTTGGCAGGTGTGTGTTGAATGTGCCAGGACTCGAGCAAGAGCCTCTTTCCCAAATTCCTTTCTATTTCAATAGCAGAAGCGTTGACGAAGTCAATTTTGTGGTCGTGCTTCTCGCAGTACTCTGCCAAAGCGCTACATTGCACTTCAAGCTTCCTGACGTTGTTCTTGTGTTGGCGTATTCTTCCGGGAAACACTTGCTCTCGCCTATGTAGCTGACGGGACATTCAGAACACGACACTTTGTACACAACACGCGGGTGTTGCTCCTTCGTAGCTCGATCCTTCGGCCGCGGTAGCACGTGGACGAGCGTGGAAACAGGTTTATGGAATACCGTGACCCCGGCTTTTAGAGAGTTTTAGCAGCGTCGGCTTACCGTACCGTAATGACGGTAATGCCGTACCGTGACGGTCGGCACGCGGCTGTTCTAGTCAGAAAGAGCTGCACTAGTTGCTCGGTGAGTACGGAAACCTCGTCAGATGATAAAGCTTGCTGGTAAAGCCCGCAGAAGCTCCATTTTCTACGTGCCGACCACGACTTACCGTACGGTTAGCCGCCGCTGCTAAAACTCCCTTTTGCTCCCTGGACAGCTGTTCACTGATGCCCGGCACATAAGGATGGTTACGCGATGGTTTGGCTTCGATTCTCTCGTTGGCGGTGGGGGTGACCAGGGAGGGAGGGGGGTCGTGCGGTAATGTCGCTTGCAGGTGCCTCTCCGCGGTGCGGTGGTTTTTGTGTCGATAACCGGCGTGACACCCGGCGGATGAACGCTTCCTTGTATCCATTCCTTCGTAGCTCAGCGACGATCCTCTCTTCCGCTCCCCTTCCGACGTGCAGATTACTCGTGCCATTGAAGCGTATTTAAAATACCACTGAAGCGTATTTAAAAAAAAAAAAAGAAAAAGCTTGACACGCGCCGACAGAGCAGAAAGCACGAAGCTCTGTATGATGTCTCCGCTGGCTGTCGCAAATTTTTGTGCGCTGTGGTACAATAGACAGGCATCACCAGCCAGCCCACCAGTTCATCCCCAGCGATCTTGCCGAAGTTCTCCCTTTTGGAATTTGCGTATTTATTCTATCGAAAATGAAAGCGTACAAAAAAAATTAGTTTTACTGCTGGGTCCGCACGTTCTTGCATTCTTTTGTCCTCCCTGCAGGCGTCTGGCGAACAGAATGCAGTATGGCAACAAAACGCAAGAATGCGGCGCCCTAGCTCCTGAGGCCTTCAACAGTAAAACTTGCTAAAAAAAACAAAAAAAAAGAAAGAAAAAGAGCACTCGCGGAAGTCGTGAGCGACCTGGCTGTCAAATAAGTTAGTGCTATGAATCGGAATATTTTACCCTCGCAAACAGGCTGCGTGCGAGATCCTTTACTCTCGACACCAGGCGCCGCCTCTCGGTGGGGACTGCGAGAATCGGCGGACTAATGTGCGTGCCCGTTTGTGCGTTGCACTGGTCCCTTTGTTACCCATGCTTTTAGTCAGGGAGTAGCAACGGTGTACAAAAGCTACTCGTCCGGGTGGCATTGTGCCGTCGTCGGAAGCACGAACCAGCGCAAACGCAAGCGTCTGATGAAATCTGCGCTGGGTTTTCGTCAAAGCCGTCGGAAATTCTTTGTAAAAGATGCCTCAGCGTGACGCACATAAAAAAATATAGCCTCAATAACTGCTGGGGCTTTACGTGCGAAAAACACGATGTGATCGTGATGTACGCCGTAATGGATGGTTCTGGAGATCGAGCATACTCAAAAATGTGGTTGATCCCTCTGCCATAGGAATCTGTATAACACGAAAGTGAAACCTGTCTGCGCGAAGTTGTGCAATTCCTAAGTGGCAATCTGGCGAATCGAGGGACGGAAGATGGCTTGGGTACTGTGAACATGTGAACTCGTTAAATCTAGACATCAGCGGCACCTCGACACGGCACAGGGATTCTCGACAGTTGTACAGGAGAGAAAGTTTTCGAGCGACTCACGTTGCTCTGGAAAAGCTGAACTGCACGCGCCAGAGCCCTGCCCAAGGCTGCCATACACGAGGATCGTCCGCAAATGGTGACGCCTTGAAAGAGAAACCGAACGGGTTGTCAGCGGGTCGTTTTGTGAAAACACAGCCCACTGCAACGAAAGGCCAATCATTTGCTTGTCTACTGCCGTCTTTACGATTCTGGAGCAGTGCGCGTCGCAACTCAACACACCTGGCCACGCAAGACAGATTTTATAGAGGCCGCGTTCGTACTTTGCCCCTGGAAGCAACCCCTGAAACGCGCCATCACGACTCGGCCACGTCCCTAACTTCCTCGGCGGTCGAGACGCGTACACTACCGAAGCGCTGACTGCCGGCGCGAATCAGCACGACAATCTGCTTCGCTCTATGTATCGTTCCCTAGATGGCAGTACCACCGCAGCAAACCTAAGAGAACCAAGAGTGCAATATAAGGGAGGCGATGTTAATTTAAGAGTAATTTTGCTGCTAAACACACATAGTTCACTGTAAACACCTTCGCTTTAACCAGGCGACAATTAAATGTAACTTCTATTGGCTATAGTGAAGATATAAAGCCAATCTCTTCCTGATGTGAGCGATGTTGCGGTGGTGTGTCGGTAGAGCTTCCAGTTCCTTTCGTCAAATCGCGCTTGAACGTGGGTTCGAGTCTGCCTGGTTGAAGCTTTTTTTTCAGAATGAATGCAAGTAATTTTTTCAAAGATCCACTTCCGTTACAGGAAGTACGTCACTGATTAATTGGTGGGCCCCGACATAAAACACTTTCGTGTTAAAGGAAGACAATGGTGCCGCAGACCCCATCTAGATCTGACCAGGTTTGGACACGTTACGCCTTTTGGAAGTGCACATGCATTCTCCAGTGTTCGTCCTTGTGAACACTGTGAACGTGCACCGACATAGTCGCGATGTGTGCGGCTTTTTGACATTTCACCTCCACCGAAATGCAACTGTCGCGGCCGATATCTAACCCGTGTCTTTCGAGTTGCTGAAACCGCATGCACTACGCGATCTTGTGCGCGACCGCGACGCGATCGAAACTCCCGTCGCGCCGCTCGTCGCCTGAAAATCAAATCCCACGCAAGCGACGACTCTAGCAGCTTTGGTCAATGCGGCCCGTGCCGTGCGGCGGTGCGGCCGCCTGGTTTCTCATATGAAGTTTCCCGGGGGACTCTTTCAATGCTTGCAAACACGCATCCCGAGCGGCTTCGGTTGTTCTCACTAAAGCAGCCCGCTAAATGTAGAAACCGTAGCACAAAGTGTGAAGGGTAGAATGCAGTTAAAAGAAGCCCCCATGCTTTCAATACTTTTTTTCGTGCGTAACCATAACTTCCTCAAGTAATTGGTGAAGTAAGGTCTAAGCAAAATTACGGGTATTAGGCTTGAGGTACAACGCAACTTTCTTGTATCCTAAAGTGTAAAAAAAAATTACAGCATATCCACGGAGTGAATGATCACGAGTGGGCGAAGCTCGGGAGGTTCATCGCAGATCGTGCCGAGTTCCGGATTAATTGAGTTAACGCGCACGCTACGAATCCTCATGGTTCAACTATACGCACAAGTGAAATCTCCCACCGGCACTTCGTTGCAAGTCAAGACCAGTGCCTAAATATATATATATATATATATATATATATATATATATATATATATATATATATATATATATATATATATATATATATATATATATATATGGGTGGCCGGTCAACGGTTCTTCAACGCGAGCATTCGGTATTTCTCAATCAAGAAACTGGCTAGGAGACGCTACCTGCGCCAACGTTGCCTCTCGCGGGTGAGGGCGCGTTCTACTTCTTTGCGAGCTGGTAGAGCGTTCATCTAAGAAAGAGCGTTTCCATAGTCAACGCACCCCTTTCGCTCTCTCTCTCTCTCTCTATCACAAGACAGCACGCGCCGAGGGCAGGAGGCATGCGCTGAGGGCGAGCGGGTGCCTGGCGTCTTTCGTTGGTTTATTTCATCAATCAACGGCGTTTTGAACAAAATTTTTATTGTCTAATCACGCACAGGAGAAATCTCACCAGGCACTACCTTGGAGGTAAACAATGGCTGCTAATGGGAATGAGAGACAGAAGAAGTCGGCTTTTAGCTAACACTTACACTTCTACTTCTACTAACGTTTCCTACTGGAACATGCCAATGGCTGCTAATGGGGAATGAGAGACAGAAGAATTCGGCTTTTAGTTAACGCGCACGCTGCGAATTTTTTATTGTTCAACAACGCACAGGAGAAATCTCCCACCGGCACCACCTTGGAGGTCAAGATGTGGTACTATAGCGTTAAGACTGGTTACACACTACTACGACGAGGGACGAACGGGTGCCGCTATAAGGAGCTTCGCCCCTAAAAATCTTTCTTACATTTCAGCAACTTAGAAACACGCCTTTACTTCTGGTGAAGTAAAACCGACAGTTCACGCAGCTGGAAGTGTCTTGGGGTCGTATGCTTACTACTGTTATGGCGAGGTTGAAGTCGTCTTCCCGTGGCTCTTAGGAGAGGAGGCAGAGGCGAAGTGGTGCAGTTGGCGCTACTTTATTTGTTTTTCGAGGACTTTTAAATGCACCTTCCAGCGCCGCGCTGTGTGCGGCGGTAGCCGTTTCATTATAGACCGGTACCTTTCTAAGCTAGTTCACGTTCCCTGCCCGACACTAGGGAAATTTAGTGTGTCCTGAAAACCGCTGTACGCAAAGCACATTGCCTGTACCGTATTACCGGGTCTAAACAGCGCGTGCGCATGCAACCGCGAAAACATGACCGACCACCCAGAGCGTATACCGTCCGCTTCGAGTTCTTGAAGCGGTCGCCATGCATCCTATAGCCCCCTCCTCCTCAATTTTCTGACGGTTGTGCTTGCCTTGGCTTTGTATATTATGAAGCTTCGAAATCCGTGATAATTCAACACCGTTTCTGGGAGCCACACTCAAATTATCGATTATGTAGGTTCAGCGAGTTACTGCCGGAATATCGCGGGACATGGATTATGAGTTGTCCTGTTTATCACGCTAAGGTTGGCTATTCACCAATGCGTGAGCCTTTCTAGCCGCAACTATAGAATGTGTTTGGAGAGGCGGCAGCGTGAGGTAGGCCGCACATCGGTGGCCTGCCATGGAAGGGTGGAGAATGAGGCTATCGTAAGGGACCTAGGCTGGCCTGGCTTTCAGGCTGGCTAGGCTTGGAGTAAGAACGTACCGACGCCGCCTGCAGTTTATGCGCCGGGACCGGTAGTCAAGGCAAGTGTGCCAATACCTGGCAGCAACATTTCACGTCGTTTGCCAAAACTATATAGGCCGAAGCCGTCGGTCGATACACAAAGGAGGTGCGTCAGCGGCTACGAGGAAGGGAAGAGGAACTGCGGCTGCACGCAATTAGTAATGAGAGCTCCCTAGAACTCTACCGGGCACACAAGCCCGCTAAATGTAGAAACCGTAATGCAGCATGTGAAGTAGAATGCAGTTAAAAGAAGCCCTCATACTTTCAATTTTTCTCGTGTGTAACCGCAACATTGACTCAGTCGGCCTCTACGACAATGGCATGGGAGCTCTTTTCTGTGCGAGGCTCGGGCCTCGGTGGCATCAGTAGGGATATTTAGCGTGTCCGGTAAACCGCCATACGCAAGGTACTTAGCGTAAGAGCGGAATACCGGTTGAGAACTGCGCATGCGCGTGCCTTACCGGAAACGCCCGATGCGCTAGAACGCGCAGAATGCCCTTGGGCCTTGCCCTCCCGTTGTCCCGAGGCCCTTTCGCAAGGTCACGGCTACTCCGAGAGCCTAGCCAAGGCAAGCCAAATAAAGCAAGAATATTTAAAAAAAAACTACAAAAGAAGGTGGCACGGGTGGCACCGCGGAAACGCTACACGCCGTCCGACCTGTTGAGCGCTTTCTGTACTTCATCGGGAATAAGTAGGAATGTCATGAGATCATCCACGTCTCCTTTATGGAACGTGAACGACCGGTAGAAAGTCGTCTGTTCCATGTCCGCCAAATTAATGAGGCCGTTCTTGCGAAGATCCCGCCGTGGCAGATTGCGAAGAAAGTGCATGTCTTCGATCTCGTTCCGGCTTAGCGGATTTTTACACGCTTTTACAAACACAACAACGTGATTGATGTAATTTGCAAACTACAAGCGATTGATGGATCGCGCCTGATGTAAGCGCAAGCATAAAGGAGCCCTCAAGAAACGGCAACTCTTGTTGGCGAGTACCCTTAGCTAGCATTAAGCGAGCAATAATTTTGCTTAGCCCCGCCACGGTGGTCTAGTGGTTATGGCACTCGGCTGCAGATCCGAAGGTCGCGGGATCGAATCCCGGCCGCGGCGGCTGCATTTCGATGGAGGCGAAATGTTGAGGCCCGTGTGCTGTGCGATGTCAGTGCACGTTAAAGAACCCCAGGTGGTCGAAATTTCCGGAGCCCTCCACTACGGCGTCTCTCATAATCAGAACTGGTTTTGGGACGTTAAACCCCACAAATCAATCAATCAATCAATAATTTTGCTTATTTAAATTAACGCGCGGCAAATCAGACTAGGAAAAAGAAAAAAGAAGACTAAGGCAACACAAGAATTGATTAGCATTGCTAACAATGTTCCAGTTTGCGGCAGTAAATGCGGGCTTTATTTTCTATTTTGCGCATACGCAGATGCGGCGGCTAACGGCTAAACGGGCGTTGGGGCGTTCAGGGGCGCGTATTCTGGGTGGGTGTGCGCTAAAACTAGTTTGCGGGCTTTCCTACCCTCCGGTTTTCCACCGCGACTTTGCGACGTTAAATCGTTTCGGGTTCGGTCGACACGCTGAACGGAAGGCTACGTGGGCTGTGCTAAATACGCGTGACCCCCCCGCCCCCCCCCCCCCCCCCCCAAAAAAAAAGGGCGCTGCCGGCGGTTTGTGGTTGCAATTTTGGCGACTTGGCAGGTCTTCATTATCAACTTGCACACGTACGAAGGCAGAGGGAGCGAAAGAAACGACACGAGGCTTTTTACTGCCTTGCACAGCCCAACATGGCGGTGCTCCATGGACCATACTACAGTGCACTAGAATATTCTAGTACACTGTAACCATACTACAGCCAGTGACCATACCTCCTCTGAAAAGGTCTATGTTCTAGGGTGTCAAAGCGATGCCCCGTGGAAAGGGTAAAGCAGCAATTCGTCGCCGTCACGTATGCTTTTCCAGTAATCCGGTATCCCTGAAAACGTGAGTCTACGGACAAACTAAAACTCTCTAATAAACGGAGTTGCGAGTAAACTCTTTTCAGACCCTTTAGCCCTGTGCATGCGATTCTTGTGTGTTGTCCTGTGTGCGCGCTGCCATATCAAATAATGGATGGCCAAGTCCTCCCGGATCCCGGAAGGAAGCTTTGGACTTTTTTTTCTTTCTTTTCCACGGATGTTCTCGTTTGTCCGGTTGCCATGAAATCCCTCCGTACTTTCCACACCGTAACGGCGATCTTTTGGGCTTTGGCGGCTTGCTCGAGTGACACTGCGCAAACGTGTTGCTGTGCACGCATGAACGACCATGCCTATTGCCCAGACAAGTAGCCTCGGCCACAAAGTGCCGCAGGCTAGCTGAACAAGTCATTTTCCCCATTGAACTGCCCACTTCCTCTCGTATCCAAATTTTTCTGTGTACACCACAGAACTTACTGTGAGGCGCGACATAGAGAGAGGGAGGGGGGCGGGATATGGAGTTACTGGTTAGCTGGAAAAATTTGGGGTGGGGAGGGTGTTTGGAGGGGGTGCTGTGATGAAACCTAAACCGCGGCGTAAGCCGGGAGCACCTCCGCTCCACGTCGTGACATAGTCAGAAAAGTGCATGAGCCACTGAAACGATGTCATAGGATTGCTGCGTGTCCGACGTCGTCGAATGCTTTTTGCCCGAGCGTCACAGTGGTATAACTCGACTCGTTTACAGAGCTTGTATTGGATTGCCGAGCTTTATTACAGGTGAACCCCGCATAGTCTGGTGGTTAAAAGTGAACAAATGCGTTTACTTGATGCTGAATGTACACACGTTTGCGCTGCTCTCGAGTTCTTTTCGTGGCCCCACTCGCCGACTGTCATTCTTTCCACAGTGGTTGCGCTTGCGCGACACACACACGCGCGCGCGCTCGCTCGCTTCCCTCTTCAAGGCGGTGCTTTCTCTGCGGTCTGGGAGAAACAGAGCCAGGCCTGCGCGGAATCGCAGGACAGTGACAGCGTAAGCTGAAGGAGCGACCTTCCTAGAGGCCATTGTAAACGCTTGGGGAAAGTAGTGCAAGTACAGGCGGTGGGTATCCCCTGCGCCATAACTCTGCGGTTTGGGCTCCTCTCTGCACAGCGGTCTGCTGTGCCCGCGCGCGTAACTCTGCGATTCACTTCTTCAGCAGCGGTCCGCATCTTGCGAGGAGGCGCCATCAGGTATATCGAAGAGCCATGTCAGGTTGCTGTCGGGGCTGCGCACGTCGCCTGTCGCGTGATGCATGGAGCGATACGACAAAACTGCTTCACGAGGCAGCGCTTCGTAAAAAAAAAAAAAAAAAAAAAAACACACACACACACATTGCGAAGGCTATGCGGAGGAAATTAGCGCCAATAGATGGCAGCAGTTGTCCTGTTCTTCACGAGGAGCGATATTGGTTACGGACACGGGCGGACACCGGCGGCGGCGGCAGCGGCGGCGGACAACTACGGCGCTGTTGTGATCTCACACGGCCGGTCTGGACGCGCGCGCTCGCTCTCGAGCGCGCGCGTCCAGACCGGCCGTGGATCTCATAACAGCTTACGCTGTAAAAACCCTGGAGTAGAGTACCAGAGTGCCGTCTCTGGTTACGTCGGGGAGGTGCCGAATGCGCAATGGAGGCTCGCATACAGGTGCCGTACAAGGCCTTTACGAGAAGTATGGAGAAAGCCGTAAACTGCCTGCGATAAAGAACAAGTGCCAGCTCGCGCAGCTTGAGCTGAGCGACCTGTGTGGCACAGCGGATTTCGGCACTTTTTATCTCATCATGTGAGGAGGCTCGCCGTTTGGCGCAGCCAATGCAGTGACGGGTGGCAGTGTTAGGCAGTCGACGTCGCGTTTCTTCGCGTAAATGCGTACAGCGCCTGTATGCCTGCCTGCAAATTACAACCCTTAGATGATTCAACAAGTTTATGAAGTCGGTGCTACCGTTCTTACACGATGAGCATTTGGACGCTTTTATTTGACTTGTAGGTTGCATTCAATCGTCATTTCCATTGAGGATATATCCATATTATCAATCCCTGTCGTGGATTGAGGGGAGTGCTCTGCGCTGAAAAGGGATCGCAGTCATCTTTCTCAAAAGTTTTGTAGACTGTCGTCGGTTGTTGGTAACGTTCTGATATAGTCGTATGTTTGTGACTCGTGACAGTTGTCGAGGTTTGGTGGAAACTATGGAAGATATACGTGACTTCTCTGCGCAGAGGCGTTGCCGTCATTCCATATTGCAAGTTTACCGAAACACTCTCTCTTTGATTATTTTTTTTTAAGACGGTAGTTTTTGTTGGGCTACCTAAACGCGAAAAAACTTCGTCCGCCACATGATTCAACCGCGTGGCATATTCAAACGAGTCGTGAAAACAAACCACTAAAGTAGCACTGGTGTTTGGGGTCATACACGTCCACATGGTAGAGCGCAAAGGAAACCTCAGACCTATTTGAGGCAATGTATACGCAATAACCGTGATCCGCAGCGTTCATTTAATTAATAAACATTGGACTGGCTTTTTTTTTTTTTTTAAAACGTTAGGAATGCGTTAGAAGTAGTGTCGAAGAGAAGGTGCTTGTCGCGCGGGCTGCAAATGACGAAGCAGCCACTTTGCAGTTCCTCTCTCCTGCCCTTTCTCGGCCGCTAGGCTTCGTGCGTGCTCGCCTCCGCGGAGAGACAATATCACCCTCACTTCCTGTCTTTAAGAATCACCTCCGTGTTGAGAAAGAAAGGACAGTGTCCGCTCGGCAACGCAGCAACGCTTATGATTGCGGCGAGCCGCCGGCGCTACCCAACAGATGGCGCGAGAGCAGGACGAACGCGGAAAATTTGAATTGAATTCAGCAAAACTTCCATATCCTTCAGCGGAGGAGTGAGAGTGGAGGGGAAGAGCGGGAGGGGCGGGAGGGGGAGAAGAGTGTGTTACATACAAGGAGCGGCAGAAGACTATCATCTTTCGACGTCATCTGCAGCGAAGCAAGCAGCAGATGTGCGGGCATTTTCGGTCATTAACACTTTATTTTCGGATGCCATGGCTGCTACTTTGACTGGGGGTGCCCGTGTTGGTCTCTCTGCATGTTCGCCTCGTCCATGAGCTCCTTTCGCCTCTGCGCCAGTTTATCGCCTCGACACGTCGGCGAGGCTCTGCATTTTCGAGCTGCGTAGGTGACCGAGCGCCGCAGTGGTCGGGCTCTTAGCGTCTGCTTTGCATATGCGCTCGTTTATCCTTGGCTCTTGTCAGAACTGCAAAGCTCAAAGCTCGCGTCTCGCGAGGGGGCGAACCGCCGTTACATCCGGGGCATCCATTCCTTTTGTTTTTACTCGCCAAGGCCATGATGTCGGGCCCTCTGTACGCGATCCAGACTTTGCTCACTAGTCGCACCTCAGTAGTTGCGTTTTTATGGGCGGACGTTCACGGCGCAGTCACCATGGCCTTGTGAACAGCTTCTGTTCTTTTCGGGTCCCCTTGTGGTCCCTTTGTTCTGGTGCTTGGCGTCCACTGGTGCTTTTCGCATGGCACAGGGATAATGGAAAGTCGACATACTTCCACCCCTGCTGTAAATGCGGTGTGCGTTCAAACTGGCGCCGTATATCCATTGAGCACTTTCGTGGGTATCACATTCAGGTGATGCTGATTGGATAGAACAGCGGGCAGAACACCGATTACTCCAGTCAAGGGTTTATCCAGAATGTCGCTTCCTTTTTTTTTTCTTGTGGGGAGGGGGGGGTGGCGGGGTTGAAGCGAAGTTATCGGTTAGCTGGAATAACTTTTGGGGGTTGTCGGGGGATCCACCTGGGAGGGTGTTAGGGGAGTGTTTGAGGGGGGGGGGGGGGTGTAAATTCCTGGCTCCAGGGCTCCAGCCGAGCGTTACGCCTGACTACGCCGCGACGAGAGCGGAAACGTCTTTAAAGGGGCCCTGAAACGCATTTTACGCACATTGATTTTATTGCACATCTGCTTTGTGTGGGACTTGACGATGACCGAAACACCAGTGAAAGCGGCGAAATTGAACCGTAATATATTTTAATTTGTACCTGAAATCGGTTTCCACGCTGACTGCAGCGCCATACATCAGCAGTTTCTCCGAGCGGATATGACATCACCATGCTGCTTTGCTGCAGGTTCTGATTGGCCGGGAACAGTAGGGAATAAAAATATAGCTCGTACACATCGACAATGCACCGAATATAAGAAATTTCAAATTCAGAACGTGTTTTATGCTTGCTAAAGGTACAAATTTGGGCATTACAACTTCATTTTGCTTGTAACTGACACAAGGACCGCTGTGCGGCCCACGTGGTGGTTGTGGTAGGAAGGCCACAGAGGGCAGCACGGTTCCGGTTCTGCAACATGTAAGCCGCGTTTTGATTGGAAGCAGCATGCACGCCTTGGGATGCCGATATCTGTCGTCTGCTTTTATTTTGAATTTGTGAGTTGAAAAACTGGCGTTTGCCTGCATCGATCTCGAAAATTCTTTTTGCATTTACCTCAGAACAATACAACGAACCCGTTTCGATGCAAAACTCAGCGAGTAAAATATGGTTTCAGGACCCCTTTAAAGGGACACTCAGACTGACAAAGTATATTTCGAGAACTCGATTGCGTGTTCGTTTCGCCATTTTAATTTCAATATTGCAAAACAGAAAATGAATGTCTAAGTTTTAGTTTTGAAATCCGCTCTGGAAGTTTGACATGATGACGTCAGAAAGCCTATTTCTTTTCTTCTTATTCTTGCCAAATTCGCTCCATCAAATAGGGGCTTGTGTGGGGATCCACCTGGGAGGGTCTTTTTTTAAAAAAAGAGGGGGTGGTATATAAAATTTTCTGGCGCCAGTCCAAGGTGAATTTCTTGTCTTAATTCGTATTCTCGCCAAGTTCGCTCGATCAAATGTTCTGAAAACTCCAACGGTTGTATTGTGCTTCCTTTCAGCACAAGGCATGCCTTCCTTCAAAGATAGTTATATAGGCCTTAGCAGGCGCCGTCAAGGACGTCATGCGTGTTAGTGCTGGAGCTTCAAAGCGGCGTCGCCACTTGTATAATCTTTTTGCGCGTTTTCTAGCCTACCGAGGGTCTTCTTCTCGCGAGAGCGGTGGCTTTGGCATTGTGAAAAGATCACCTACTAAAACGAGACAAATTGTTTTTCATTTTAGTGTCCTTTTAATGAGCGTAAAGTGTAGGGACGCTTGCCTCTTATCCTAATTTGCGTTTATTTGACTATGGCTACTCCGAATTACACATTTCACACAATACGAGCAACACTGGCTGCGACCGCCTCCGGGGCAGCTCCTGTTGTCTCTGGCACCTGTTCTCGGCGGGCACCCTCGAATCGTCCCAACACCCCGCGACAAAGAAAATAAAAAAGACCAATCAAAAGACCTCGTTAGTCACAAGCAATGATGGCGAACAAATTCGAACACACATACCCAACAGCGGAAGGACTCCTTGCAGTTTTGACTTAAACGGCTGTCCCTTGTTTGAATTCAGATTTGCGGCTTCACCAAAGTTAAAGGGGAAAAAGAAACAACAAAACTACGGAGATAGACGTGAGGCTTCCACCGTGCTGTTGGGAACCTATATATGCGGTATACCGAGTTGAGAAATGTGTTACATTGGAATAATCTGAGTGTCGTCTCTTGCGTCCTTGTCTGCTGCTAATGTGATGGTGGGAGTGTCCTGCTTTTGAGTGTGTGTTGTATTCAGTCGTTTCGTGGTATGTTAGCGAAGGTGTGAATTCTTTGTTCTCAGGCATTCAGCGTGTCTACCAACCGGGAAAACCGGGAAATCTCAGGGAATATGATTAGTCTGGAAAATCTCGGAGAAAACTCAGGGAATGTGGGCTTCTGTCAGGGAAAATCAGCTCAAGTACGAAAGTCGCGGTAACGCTGGCTCTAACAATGCACCTTGCGATTGAGTTTATAGCGAAACTCGTATTAACTGGAGGGATGAGTGCCGCCCCCCCCTCCCCCCTTCCTCATCGCTCTCCGTCGCGCGAATCGGCTGCTTTTTCTTTTTTATTATTGGCTTTGCTTGTCGCGTCTTGTTCTATGTGTCTGGACGCGCTACGGCGAGGCAGAGGGCGCCCGGCTACACGAAGCTTCTCTCTTTCTCTCCATAGGTAGAGGACGCGGCGCCGAGTCTACACGCTACGCGGTGACGCGTTGTACCGCGTACGTGTGGTTAGGGCAGGGCAACGTTGGGCAGGGTGTAGCGGATGCTTTCTTGCGGAGATAACCAGAACTTATTTCTAGCTTGGGTGCGTCGCGCGGTCTGCGGTGTAGCGTCGCGCGTGGGCCGTTCGTGTAGGTGATCTAGTTTGGCTTTGTTGATGAAGGCACGACTTCGGGTAATTAAAAATGCAGACTGAACATTTATTTACATTTCAATTGTCGGCACAGTCGGGCACTGAGACCCTGGCTGTCCGATCTCCGTCTCTTTTCTCTCCTTTCATCCATCGCAGCCTTCTAATCCATCTCCCAGGGCCATTCCAAGACAGGAGGGGCGGCAGGGCGGAGGCGAAGCTCCCTCGGAGCCGGTGCACAGCAGGGGTCGAAGCGTGCGTGCCAAGCTGTCCTCCCCCACGTCGATAACAGCTATCTTTTCGGCGGGCCAGAAAGTTGACTCTTCCTTGTTACGAGCCGTCTCCTAATGACACCCAGGTGGTTTCGGGCTGGGTGGTCGCGACCTTGGGCGTGAAACGAACACGTGTTCCCCGTAAGGTTATCTCACAGCTCCGGTGCCAGCTGCTAAAGCGCGCTTCACCGACGTTTTATCTTGAAACGCAACAGCGGCAACGCCGCTGGGCAACGCCATGTCGTGGTTTCGGTTTCTCAGTGTGATTGCAACGGAGGCGCGTGAAACTTGATGTTTATCTTCATCGGCACGGCACCCCTTTGCAGAGGCGGCGGAAGTTTGATTTTCATCTTTATTGGCGTAGCTTTCAGCTTGTTTATGATCGACGCTTATGATCCGAGGGTCGCGGGATCGAATCCCGGCCGCGGCGGCTGCATTTCGATGGAGGCGAAATGTTGAGGCCCGTGTACTGTGCGATGTCAGTTAAAGAACTCCGGGAGGTCAGATTTTACGGAGTCCTCCACTAAGGCCTCTCATAATCATAGCTGGTTTTGTGACGTAAAACCAGTCAATTATCGACGCTTACGAGGGATTCTTGCTGTTCTTGATTACTGAGTTTACTCTGCCCAAGGCAGCCACACGCAGAGAAGATACCGTGTGTGGGCCAACACAGCTGGTTGCTCCAAGATGAGAACAGAGATGCGTAGACCCGTTTTTCAAGGAACACCACGTTCTAAAATACTATTGAACAATTTGCAGTATTCGCTCGATTCTGCCGTGCCCTCGATTGTAACGCGCACCAGTTTCCCGCGAGAAAAAAAAAAGTGAAACATCGATTGTAGTGCACACCCATTTTTCGGGACACGAAAAGCGGAAGTCCTTATGATCAACCTTCTCACATTAATAAAACCAGATGCCGTACTCGCGTAATGAACGCACTCGCGTAATAAAAGGACCGCCAACTTTAAACCACTGCAGTCCCTCGAACGGCCGCGTTGTGGCTTTCCCGCTACACTTGAATCCGCGGCGTCTCGGAGACGTTCGGCGCGCCGATTCATAGCTCCTGCGTCTCGATGAAACTTCCGCACGTTGCCGGGCGTAGCCGCATGCAAGCGGCGGTAACATGACTTACTCGCAGTGCTGCATTCCTCCGTGCTATCGCAGTTCCCTCACGCCCGCTGCCGCATGCTGCCATGCGTGCTGCGCAGGCTGGCGCAGCTAAGCCTAAGCATGGCTGGGGCGTGGTCTCCGAGATTGCCGCGATGCAATCTCGGACGTCAAGCAGCGCGCAAGGCTGAGAGGCTCGGCCTCAGCACGGATATGAGGGAGAAGTGCGACGATGAGCCGTTTTGCGTAGGCCGATGGGAGACATCTTATTCTCCCGTTACGGCCACTCGCAAACGCTATTGAAAATTCGTGCGGCTAGCCATCTCGGATTTCGGTTGGCCGCGAGATGGCCAAGCTGGCGCGGCTATTATAATCGGCCTACGCGTCATGTGCGTCGTGGCATCGTCGCGCGGGGGACCGGCGGCGACATAGAAATTACGGAAACTATGCGCGCTAAAGACCGCCGCGCTGCTAGTTCGTTTTTTTTTTTTCGCAGTGACCGTTCGGCAGCGCCCGAGGCGCGTAGGAGGCGGCCATTTTCCTACGCGCCTCGATATGGTAACGGTGTCGTTCGTTCGCACTCGATTGTAACGCGCATGCGATTTTCGGACCAGTTTTATCGAAAAAAAAAGTGCATTAGATTAGAGTAAATACGGTATAAGTGATGCTGACACCAAAATAGAGTTCCTGATTCTTTTTACAATGTTTTTCTGACCTTACGCATTTCGTACATTCAAAATCTGCAATTTCAGAAATTGACCGTCTGGGAAACCTTACTTCTTTTTGTTTGTTCGTCTTTTAGTTCTTTTTTTTTTAAATTTGACCATCAAAGGGTTAAACATGCTTACTAGTGATGACATTGGGTGACATGGTGCCTACCCGCATCGACATGAAAGAAAGTTATGTGCCACTCAGGGAATTTCGCAAAAAATACTCAGGAAAAACCTGGAAATCTCAGGGAATTTAGTAATGTCAACTTGGTAGACACCCTGGGCGTTGCGAGTTCGTAGCCTTCTAGGGAGGCGAGAGCGAGTGTCCACACTACATTTATGATGGCGACCCGTCGGCGCAACCTGCCCGACGGAAAGCTCCTGCATACTGATCGCGAACCTGTCAGTTACTTCTGTCCAGCATTAAACTGCGACCCGCAGACTAAGTGGTTCTGGCGTGTGGTGGATGATGCTACAAACGACAATACATATGCTGAGTTAGGTTAGGTGTTTTCGCCATCTTATTTCTCGCTTTGAAGCAAAATTTTATTGGGTGAAAGTTCAGTATCACTGATTTTGGCGGCCGGGTGAGGGTAATGCAACTGTTAAGTCATCGCCTAGTCGTCACAGCAGTTAGCGTACTCTGGCGCTCTCAGAAACCACGTTTTGGGGCGTACGTGTGACAACTGTTACCTGAAACGAGGCGACGTCGGGCATCCTGGACCGTTCTTAACTAGGCAAGATAAACGAGACAAAAGCGACACACGCACCACAAATGCAGCTCTCACGTCCTTGGGCGTTTCGGCGACCTCAGCACCTGGCGCGAGTGTCGCTTTCTGCACGTGGTTTGAAACTGCTAGAAGCCGGTGTACCCCCGGTGGCTTATATCTCTGCCTTTCGCTGATTCATCTTCAATGTTCTTAATGATTTTTTTTATATGATACTTAACAAATTTCGCATTGGAGCCACATCCTGCGGGAGACATCTCAGAACTCGCCGAAAAAAATGTCGACAGCAGCGAATGTTCTAACATGCTGCTGTTTTTTAATACGGAAACATCTGTGTAACATAAACATGACTAATTCGCAGCGGTTAAGTAAGCGTCCCAAGATCTCCCATGCGTTTAATGGTGACCTGGCGGCGGCGCGGTCGCATTTTTTTATGGATTTTTTGGTGGCGCCGGGGGCCCGTGTAGTGTGATTTTCAGTGCACGATAAGAAAATTTGCGGAGCCCGCCACTACAGCGGGTCTGATCATGTCGTGGTGACGGCACGTAAAACCCGAAAACGTGTGTGTGTGCGCGCAGTGGTGGGGGTCAATAAATTTCGGTCTTTGACCGTACAACCTGACGTTGGTTGAGCTTGAGAAAACAATTGGCCGCGTATCTGCGGGTTTCGCTGCAAATGTCGTCGAAAGACGATAGTCTTCTGCCGGCCGTACTACGCTGCGTGAGATATGGACGCCATCTGGCAGCGCCGTCTGGTAACATGAGCTTGTGCGGAATCCCTGGGCAACTGCCAGGTGACAGCACCAAATCGTCGGCAGAGGCCTTTTTCGTGCATAGCGTCGCATTTTTAACGCAGCCTAGTAAACACTAGGGTCTTTAGAATTTCGTATCAATGTATTGTAAAGGAACACGTACACCACCTAATACTTACGTATTGATGTTGCGCCTCAGATATGCGTAATATTTGCTTTTTGATCGACAATGTTCACAAGTATGAACGCAGCTACCAGTTCAAGATGGCTGGGCGTTAGGCAAGTGCTTAAACTTCAGCCGGGTGGCTGAATCGTGTGACAGACAGACAAGCAGACAGACCAAAATTTCTGCGTTCAAGTATCCCAAGAAAGACTATCGTCTTTAAAATAGCACACGTTTGTGGTTGCCTTATGCGGGTTATGAGTGGTATCACAGGGCCTTCATTGGACCTCCATAAGCCAACAAAAAAACAATATTGGCCTGATTTCAATTTCCGGGGCAGCCCCTGGTCGCTTGCGTTCCTCTGAACACATTTTCTGTTGTGCTGTACATTCTCCGTGTGCGGCTCCAAACTATCGGTACGCGACATATACAACTCCGCATTAGGTATGCCTCTTTGTCGGCCTTTGGCCGCTTCCAAGCCGTGCACTGTCAACAACCGGCGGAATCCGATCAGTGTTTCCGGCCCTGACGCTGATACTTTCGGAACGAGGTCTCTGCGAAACAAAACACGAAAGTGCATGCTGGCGTTGAACGTTTCTTACCTGCCGAAACTTTAGTAAAAGTTGTGTTTCGAACGTTTATCGCCCTCTTCCTCAAACGCTAATTACACCGCATCTGTTGAATTTCATTCTCACGTGTGTATATATATATATATATATATATATATATATATATATATATATATATATATATATATATATATATAGTGAGTTTAGGCGGTTGCGCAGACGGCAAACATTCCCAAATCACGACCAGAAACTTAGCCTTTGTATTTAAGAACGAAAAATGTACAACCACTGCATTCTCCCGGTTGTTATACTTGAAACGGCGCAACTGTACTTGAAACGAACTCCGAGTGAGGAGATCCGTTTGTTGAGCCCAGCAGACCCGGCCACCAAGTCCACGTGTGCAGACTTTCCCATCCATCCCGCGTGGCGAATGTGCATGTGTGCGGTCACTGCGGTGTATGTGCGGTATGCGCGAGCCCTTCTCTCCTCCTGCAACCGCTTGCCCCCTCCTCGTCGCCTTCCAAGCCCGGAGGGCGCCTCGTTGTCCGGCTATTCTAGCCACCATAGTCTGGCTTCGACACGCGCTGAAAGGCGTCGGTCGTGAAGGGCATTGGGAACGCTTCATGAAGGGATATACAAGGAGAGAGAGGCTGTGCCGCCGAAGTTGTCACTCTCCGCTCTAGCGCGCTGCTGCGCGCACGTTTTGTACTGTTGATTTGAGCGCGCCCGTAGCGATGTATTAAATTACTACGTCTGTTTGTTTTTTACGTCGGCTCGTCTTCCCTGCTGGCGCTCTTCGTTGGTCAGCCTGGTTCGAGCTTCTCTGAGCAGTCGCTGCTGAAGGATCCCCACCCACATCGCGCTAACGTGGCACTGAAATACGGTGCGGAGACATGGAGGAGAACAAAGAAACTCTAGCTGAACTTAGGACCACTCAACGTGCTTTCAAAGGAGAAACGAAGGTCGGCGTAATGTTATAACAGTGAATGCGAGTTGAATAGAGAGCAAACAGGAGCAAATAGGCTGACGATGGTGACGCCTCAGTCGTCGCTATCTTCATATAACTCCTTTCTTTTTGCGTGTTTGCTTAATCTATTTGCATCGTACCAATGGAACCATAAGTGTTGCGTGTCACTGGTCGCTTACGCTCTCGCTGCCTTCTCTGTTTAACGAGGTGAAAGTAGCTGCGGCACTGGCATTGCATATTGACGCCGCTGCATTTACATTTGTTCCTATGAAGTCCTATACATGATCCGTAAGACTACGCGCCCCCGTCTGCGCCCTCTCTCCGCATGTTTGCGGTGGGGAGGGCCGGTGCTCTGGTGTTGAGATCTCATAGCCGAGAGCACGTGACCGGCGCTTGGCGCGAAAACGAAACTTCGCAGACGCCATGGCGTTTTGGGCCGCCGTCGACGGCTGTGCGTTTGGTCTGTTGCCGGGTCACGCCTATGGGTTGGGTCTGTTGCCGGATCACGCCTATGCGTGCGATGAGGACGCAGCACAGAGTGGACTAGCATTCTACTTGCGGAAAGCCGAAGCACTCGATCGTCACCAAGTGATGCGCCTCCTCGGCGAAGACCGTGCGCGCAATGATTCGTTTGCGGCATCGTGGCGCGAAGCCGAGCGCCTCTACGAGCAGCGTCGTTACCTGTTTCGGTGCGATGTAGACGACGAAGGCTGCGGCATCACGAAAGCTCACTTGACAGCAGTTGTGTGTTACACTCTAGAGAGGCCGAACGTTTGCCGTGAGTTCAACAGAGCGTGCCGTTCTGCGCGCAACACGGAAACCAGCTGGTGCGAGTTCAAATTCAAGAGCCTGTGGTGTCTGCTCATCGATGCCTTTAAGCTGCTGCCGCCCTTTGCAGCGGTTCCTACGACGCTTTATCGCGGAGTCAAAACAGCGAGGTCCTACAGGGAGCACGACACGGCCAAATTTCCGCACTTTGTGTCAGCTAGCGAGTGTCAAAGCGTGGCGGAAAGATTTGCACGGGGAGGATGCGTATTGGCACTGCAGTCAGTACCGCCGCAATTTGTGCGTGATATCAGTCTCTATTCCGTCTATCCGCGGCACCAAGAAGTGTTGATATGGCCGTTGTGCTCATTTACTGTCGCGAAGGCGAATGTTGTCGGCGTCAAGTGTTTTGAGTTTCAGTACGCCGCGCCGCTGCGTGCCCCCATGCTGCTGCCTATTGTGCCACCAAAGACTGCTGACAGTGCCGCCAGTGACACTGCACGAGAGCACGGCTGCGATACTCTCAGTCTCAAGTTTGCCCAGCTGCGCTTGCTTTGCGTCGCCGACGCAACGATGCAACCGACTGTGGACATAAACAGCATCGTGCTGGATCCATATGAACTGGAGAATATCAAGCGGCAGCGACGAAATAGGTCGGTTCTTTGGGAACTTATTTGGTCATTTTGTTTGTTTTTTAATGACATCGCGAAGAGTGAATGTTACCCTGTAGCTGGTTTCTCGGAGTGCGAGCCACGAGAAACAAATTTCCGGCTCACTTGCCGCGTAAGCGTACGGCAGTGGTTGCATATACAGAAATAGGCAAAGCTGACACAAACGCGGACAATCATACATTTAACGGCTCATGACGACACAGGCCATGAGCCTTGTATAAAATAGTCAATATCCAAATTTCGTGTATGCAAATTTTTTAATGTGTTCCTGCCATCTGCCAATTTTCATCCGTATTCTTCAACCATTGATATTGCTTTGTTTCTCATCCAAGCCACAGTGACCCATTTTGATGGAAGCAAAATGTTGAGGCCCATGTACTGTACGAGTCAGTGCAAGTTAAAGAACCCCAGGTGGTCAAAATTTTCGGAGCCCTCCAATACTGTCTCTCATAATCATATCATTTTCGGACGTAAAACCCCAGAAATCATTACATTTTATATTGCTTTGTTTCTTTGATGGATGTTCAACCTATACTGGCCAGTGCCAACTTCCCAACTGCCCTGTGATTTATCTCCACTCCACTCATTAGCACCAAGTTGGCAAACATTAGTCCTGGACCCATTAATGCTTTTCACATCTCTCCCACTTCAAAGTTATTGTATCTCCATGGTGCTCTAGGCTTCATTATGGCTGTACTTCTCTTGCCCTTCACTTTTTCTCATGTTTTTCCAAGTACCTGTTTTGTTCTTTACCCATACTGCTATAGGTGTATCTATGCCAATATAGTCTTGATATCTTGTTTATTCGTATTGTGAATGGAGAGTCAATTATATCATTAAACATAATCAAACCAGCTTTCTTAATACCCATCTGAAATCAAGGAGCGCTACTTTCCTCCACACATTTATTTTTGAGGAGTTGAATATCTTTCCGACTCTGTGCCAACAAAATGGCATTATCTGCATATATTAAACCCAGAATTCATTGATCAACAGTGTCATCCATGTTCATTAAACCCAGAAGTTACTGCTTGGTGAGAACAAGCTCTAGTTCATATGCAAGGTTGTTTGTTGTTTGTTTGTCATATATCATAAAGAGTATTGGGGCTAGTGGGTACCCCTGGTGGTGCCCTTTCTGGATATCTGCTGATGTGCCATTAGTTTGTCCTTCCCATGCTATCTGAACTGAATTATTTTGATGTACTTCTTCTTGCAACTGGTACAGTGTTTTCTTTGAGACCTTCACCTCTTAGAATTGCACCTGCTGTGATGTGGGGGCATGTAAAATCCCACATTATTATTATTATTATTATTATTATTATTATTCAAAGCACATCTCTTTTCACATTTAGTGTATGTGCCATTAATATCCAGAAAAGGTAACTATAATAGTTTGTTCTCCTCTTTGGTTATTTCTAAGCAACGTGCATCTAGAAACAGGTTATCTGGCTGTAGTGTGTGTTTGTGCGGCAAATATAGGGAAGAGACCTATACAAAAAGAGGGAGAGAGAGATAGCTGCTAATTTTTGTTTGTGTGCATTGTGGTCCTTATATGTGCCTCGCTAACACAAACTACAGTCATGGAACACGAACTTGCCCAACCAGCAACCTCTCTGAGGTTACCATCTATGCGCCTGGTTGCTCTGAATTCTGCAGTTTTACTCTTTTTTATTTTCTGCTACAATTGACATGTTTTTAGTATGTTATTGTCTATAACTGATTCTTCATTTTGAAGGCTTTGATAGCTGTTTGGTACGCTCAAAATTATTTCAAGCAGTCTATAGGATGTAATGCTGTGTCTGCCGCCATTTTATTTGTAGATTGGGTTCACTTTTCCGTCAACTTCTCGGAGTTTGTCTTTTATGACTTTTCCAGTGATATCAACATTGCTTTATCTGGTATTTGAGCCAAATGCTCCACTTAGTCCTATGGGTATTTTGTCCAGTCCCATTGAATTTTTCTGTAACCCCCCCTCCCCGATGCTTTTCTTCACTTGATTATTGTTGGCTTCATACGGTTGTGTTGTGTCCAACTTAGAAACGGTCCTTTGAGTCACTCCTCTTGTTTTGAACAAATCTACTGGCATCTTCTCTAACACTTTTCTTGAACCACTTTTTTATTTACTGGTTGCATAGTCAGATGGCTGGAGATGCTTTTGGCATGCGTCATATTGTCCGTGTCAAGTTTGATTTAATATTTTAATTTTGCAATGAAATCGCCACATCGCTGCCGACTGAATCAACTCATGGTGGCGTTCGCCGGAACTGTTTGTGGCGGAACTGGTTACGTAACACGCAAGGGTGTGATTAGTTAAAAAGTGACATTACAAGTGGTCGCAGATAATCAGAAAAATGAATAATATCTGGCTTTGTTTATTACTTGTCTGGTTTTTCATTGAACACCAGAACGTCAGAGAAGCTCATAATTTACAGCACAGCACTATCACACCACTGCCACTGAGGGGTCAGGAATCACACTCCACTTTGCTGCCGTAAAATTGGTGTCATCAGTACGCTGGAAAGGACAGGCAGCCAAGGTGTTCAAAATTCCCCTACATAGGAGCATCAAGCCAATTCTATTTGCTGCACATTCTGTCGTGCATGGCGAGTGAAATGTAGTCACCTGACCCTGCGAAACTTCAAGTTGAGGGCCCACAATTTCTTGCTTTAATTTGCATGTTATTGGCTTAATAACTACTGATTGCATACTTCTACTGCTGTCGTTCCTGCAGCATCTGTCTGTCCATCCTGCAGCCTACGTGACATGCAAATAAAAAACGGGTGTTTGAAGAGTGTTAGAGGGCCCCTTTAACCAGTGGGGTGACATATTGATTTGGCTGTGCCTGTAAAATTTGAAGATGGTGTCTTCCTGCGCCTCTTCCACCCAGATTCTGTAAAGGAGTATGATTACTATTGCAACTACACTCGCATAGTCACTGACCAGTGTCAGCCAGCAATAGTAATTTCTGGCTAAGAATAGCTAAATAATTCCAGATGCTTACTAGTTTGGCCAACCATTGACCAGCATTGGCAATCAGCTGTATGCATTAGCAGCACTGCCTTCATTCAGCCCCAGTCCAATGATTGTACACCACATTTTTTCAGCGATAGTGCTTCAGAAATTACTATCAAATCTAGCACTTTCCAGCCTGTAACAATACAAGTCATAACTTATAAGCAACGCAATGTGATGACCTCAGCTCACTGAAGCTAATGCCGTTAAGTATTGGCTTCCACAAATGGAAATAACTGTTTAATGTCTATTTGATAGAGATTCTATATGTATAAGAACTATGTGACAATTGTTGTGCATGATTTAGAGCAACAATATTTGTAACCAGGACGTGTGACTTTTGTTTATTTTTGCCCCCTCTTGCTGAGCCTGCAGTCATCATCAGCCTGTGTTATGTCCACTGCAGGATGTAGGCCTCTCCAAATGATCTCCAGTTCACCCTGTCTTGTGGAGCTTATTTCATTTTGTCTGTAAAGTTCTTAATTTTATTCCCCACGTAGCTCTTTGATGTTATTGGTTGCATTTCTCGCCCCTTGGCATCCATCATGTTGCTGTGAGTGACCATCAGTTATGTCTTATGTATTATGCAGCCAGTCCAGACCCATTATTTTTTTCGCTTAATGTCAGCTAACTAGAATATCGGCTACCCTTGTTCTCTCATCCATCCTGCAATTCTCCTATCTCATAATGTTACACCTATCGTTTTCAATTTCGTCACATATCGCACAGTCATTAACTTCTTCCCTAGTTTGCATTTTATCCTCCACCTCCCCTCTATGTTAGTACAGGCAAAATTCAGTGGTTGTGCATTTTGTTTTAGGGACAAGATCAATTGCTGTCTGCCATGTACACCCCAGCCCATCCTCACTCTTCGGTGATTTTCCTTTGCATGAGTCCCTGTTATTAATTGACCTGTATATTCGTTTTCTTGCATAGATTTTGAGTCTGGTCCCCTTCTCTTCTCCCGCCAGACTATAAACGTTCTGGCTATGCCCGTGACTTCTAAGCTTGCAGTGACGAGATTGTCTCTTCCTGCCTCGCCTTTTTTCCTATTGCGTTTTATTCGTTGTATTTTCCTACTCCTCCCCCCCCCCCCCCCCCCCTCTTTCTTTTTTTTTTTTTGAAGAAACAATCCCGCTGTAATATTTTTGTAGATCTTTGGCTGAAGTATGCTCTAAATACCCCTTAGAGACGCTATCTTTACTAAAAGAATAAACCGGCACTGAGGCGTAGCCAGCCCTTACAAAAATGCGATGTATGGGGATATCAAGAATTGGACATATATGGCTATATATGGCACGTGCCCGTATGTGACCGTATTTGACCAAATCGTGATAGAAACATATATGGCAATGAAAGACCAACACGAGGAATGTCATGTAAGGCTCCGATACGTATTTGGCAAATACGGCCAAATATGGACACGCGCCATATATAGCCATATATGCATAAAAAATCTCACCGAACTAAAGTTCCTTTCGCTGCGCACACTGGTAGCTGCAATCGCCAAGTTCTTTTTCGCAAGTACGCCAGGCTTAGAATACCAAATCGTCTCGCGAGGGATAGCTCTGGAGATCGCGAGATCTGAAGAGGTTGTCGGCGCGCTGAAACGAGCCCGCTTGTGGCCAGTAGTAGCAGTAGTAAGTGGTTGTTTATTCGTAAAATTTGTATACAAATTGTGGGGAAAAGAAGGAAACGTATTGCTGGAGACTATACTAACTGTCCAGCTCAAACAGTTGAGACAGACGGTATCCAATAAGGGTGAGTCTCAAAGTGCGCTTTCAGTGCATTGCCCGCCACTGTTTCGAAAAAGTGCAGGCTTCGTGCAGGCATTGTTCAGGAATTCCCTGCACCTTCTCGCGAGGTAGTGCAGAGTTCGTGCAGCACAAGATGGCTGAAACCGCAGCAGATGGAAGCAGCCTTATTTGTGTGCATCTTAACAGCATCCGACACGTACGCCAGTAATTTTTTCTCCTGTAATTACCAATGCCAGGCAACGTAAACGGCGCCGACTTTCATTAATCGCAGCCGCCACAACTTGCCAGACAGCCAACCGTAGCAGACGGCTTGCACGACGTTTGCACTCTCTCATTCGTTCTGGCATCGTCGCGTTGCTGCTGCGCTTGTTGAAGCGTTCACTGCACGATAACGGCACCCATACGGTACAACCGTGAACCGGTGCAGGTAGTGCAGGGTGAAACTAAAGTCCCTAGGTCGCTTTTCAAATCTAGGGACTTTAGTTGAAAGGAATGGACCTTACTTCGCACAGTCGTTTCCCCAGGCTCCCTGTAGCTCTTTGTCGTGTTTGCGTTGGCCCCTTCCTTCCCCTACGATTGACGCCGCCGCCTTCCACATCGCGAGAGGTTGAGTTTGACCAGTCTCAGAAGCTGCGTGAGGAGCTTTTTCTAAACGGCGATGTTGGGCCTGTGAAAAAAACGGGTGAAAAAATGAAATCTACTGAAACAGCACTGCTGTGGATTGGCACACATATAGTAGGATTTAAACGTAAACATTTCGACAACAATCTGTCTGGCTGGGTAGAAAATTTAGGAGGTTGAAATAGACCTGTCCTAGGGTACGTCACGAAAGGGCAGTGACGTCAGCCGCATGACCCTAGCGCGCACGTGCGAACGGACTGGTTGGCAGAACATTGCAGCGTTTGGCGTGGTTGCATGCTGCCGTACGGGTGGATCGAGTTTGTACTCGTTTGCTTTGTGCGCGTGCACCTGGACGCTTTGACATGGGGGTTAGCTTTTGCGCATTAGGATGTGCCAAACGCGCGACAAAATTAAGGCAGCGGCATCGTTTTTTTTTTTTTTTCGTCTTTGATTTCCGAATGACAGCAGTCGACGGAGAGCGTTAATGCTCCAGTTCGAGACAAGCACTAGATGCACGTGGTCTTTCACTAAGCCGTACGCTTTGAGCGATCAGTAACGTTTCATGGCCTCTGCATTGTACGGGCCGGGCATGCTCGCAAGGTACACACAGAACCGAACGTTTGGCCGAGGTTTAGGGTCATTCTTGCATTCTGAAATGGTGTAGGGGTACGGATACTGCATTCCGCGATCTTGCAGCTTTTCGACAAACCGCTAGCGCGCAATCTCGGGAAGGGACAGCACCATCGCTTGCAAAGTCCGAGCAAACTGCTGGAGCCGCCGGAGCTTTTTGCCGACCACTGCGAATCTGGCCCGCCGCGATGTCGATGCTCTGCGCTAGCAGAGAGCCCGACGTTTCAGGACCGACTCGGTCCCTTCTTCAGGGGGTGACTGTGTTGGTCACGGAAGTGTCGCCGCGTCTTGTACTCTCACCACGTCTCCTGCTTTCCCTTTCCCTCACGTTTCGGAGACTGAACGTATACCGAAGGCATTGTTCCCAGAGAGCGGTTCACGATGGCAGGTGTGTGTTGAGTGTGCCAGGACTCGAGCAAGAACCTCTTTCCCAAATTCCTTTCTGTTTCAATAACAAAAGCGCCATCGAAGTCAGTTTTGTGGTCGTGCTTCTCTCAGTGCTCTGCCAGAGCGCTACGTTGCACTTCCATCTTCCTGACGTCGTTCTTATGTTGGCGTATTCTTTCCGGGAAACACTTGCTCTCGCTTATGTAGCTGAATACGCCTTTCCTAAGAACCACCTCTCTCTCTAAAACAGAGCAGGTGGGCTTTTGTCAGGGCGCACCTGGCAATGTGGGTTCGTTCCGGCTAGAAGTGCTGGTCGGTGGAGGGACCTAGTGGAAGACTTGTGGGCGGTTTCTAGGAGCCCATTGCCCTAATTTGGTATTTGAAAATACATTGTCGGGGGGGTGTCCCGGCCGCCATTCGAAATTTGCAAATTTTAGAAATGCCTGGTAATATCTATATATATACTATACTATCACATCAAATAAAAGAGCCGACGCGACTTCGCGGCTATCTTTTATTGTTTCGGCCGCGAGACCGGTATATATATATATATATATATATATATATATATATATATATATATATATACACTTCATTGAATCTGTAAAATATAGGTAGTCATACACAAGAATATTAAATAAATTTTACTGCTTTTAAATATAAAGCGGGGAGAAACGTACAAATCTTGCTGTCTTTAATTTTTTTTTAAATTTTAATGTTCGTAATCTGCTCCAACTATGCGCCTAGCTGTCTTTATGGCAGAAAATAGTTACTGTATATGGCTCCCGGTGGGAGTCATATACAGTAACTGTAGTAAAGAAGCAGCTGTTGTACCCCCTGGACCACTTCAACAAAACAACAAACGCAATAAGCAGGGCTATCAAATTAGCCGTGTCTGAACTTAGCTTTTTACGTTGGGTGCGATCGTTAGGAATGGTGATGCGTTTTTTTTTTTTTTGTGGTATTTCTTATATATAGCGGGTAATGTGCAATAACATTATGAACAATGTTGATTTTTGCTGTGTGGTACGACGTCTTACAAATGTCGCGAAATTATGTAAAGAACGTGCAAAGGAACCGTCTTTTGGCAAAAAGTAAAGTCAAAGTAGCAGCATATATCGGATGTTCCAATAAATTTATTTTTCTGTCCCTTACAGGACCCTCATGGAGCTTTGTGTAATGGGGAAGGGGGAGGGGGGGGGCAATGCAGCATGTGCATAATAGAGGTAAATATACATATATGTGAAATATCGATTAGAACAGAAGATGCAACTGAATTCACGAACATTGAAACGCAAAATACACTAGCAAAGCAAGATCTGGTGTGTGAAGGTGCTGAACAAAAAATAATAAGCTTGTGGCTATATGTAAATATACACATAGCCACAAGTTTACGTTTGTTCTGACGTATGCACATTCGCTAAGAAGCAGTACGCCAGTAAAGAAACGAAGCGAGAAAGGTGCCCAGACCTTTGCGTCAGCGAAGCATGTACGGGCCTTGCGTACGTCGCAATATCTGCAGGCCTGTAGTCTGCTTCGGGAGTTCCGTGCAGCACTGTGGAAGCTACAGGCCCCTTCTGCGAATCAGGAGGGCAAACACGTGTTAAACGTATCGCTGCGCACCATGACATCTGCCATTCGTGAACCGTGCCTTGGAAGGGGGCGTGTTCGAACAACGACATTTCGTCTCGCCTCGGAAGAATTCGGCGCTCGATGGCCTTGTGGTCTTGGCTCTGCTGCACGGAACTCGTGAAACAGACTTAGGTGGTGTTGTATAGGCGCTCTAGAGTTGGGTCAGAACAAGCTTTTGAGCGGTTTACTGGCTATCCTTATTTCTAGAAGCTTTCTTCAAAGCTTTATTGTGTAAACTGTTCTCCTTTCCCACTCTTTTCTTCCATTCCCCTTCCCCTCTGAGTGTTTTTGTCGAGGTGTTCTCTGGCAAGTCCCTGTGCGATGCGTCAGAAATTTGATTGGTTACGTTATTGTCGTGAAAACGTGGCCGATGGTCCAGGAAGCAGTCAACTTGAGAGACAGGTCATTACATATTGTAAGGGTTAGGGGCGCATGGGTATGAAAGAGAAGTTGGGAGGGTAGTTAGGAATGGCATTGGGAGTGCAAAGCATTGACCGTGTATTCTGATACGACCGCTCGATTAGCAACGTGCGTTTTTATCGAGCGGCCGTGATTCAGGTGTTACCAGGCAAGTGTCAAGAAGCACTACTTCGCGCACGCGGAATGACGAGTGCACTCGCGTCCTGGTGAGGTTTACACACCTAGATTGGTCTCTAACTTCCCTCCTTTCTGTGGTGTGTAAGCGCTACCATTTATAGAGCCAAAAAGCTGAAGTTTCTGTGGAGCAGGTAAGCCCTCTTAAACACAGGGTCTTGCATTCTTTTGTGCTCTCCCTGTGCTTGGCTAGCGAACAATAGGCGGGGAGACAACAAAAGGACCCAAAGAGGCAGGGCTTCAGGGGCTTGGGTGACTGAATAGGCCAGGTGGCTCGGTTGGCACTTCCTCGGAACTTGGGAAGGAAGTGGCTGCAGGTACAGGAAACGTCCCTACTGAAAGGGGACGCCCCTCGGGCACAGGCGGTGGGGAAGCTTGTCAGCACATCAATTGCTTTGGCTACTTGGCAAATTGGTTGTGCTGGAACTTAAGGAGAAGCGTTCTTCCCCTCGCGGTAACAAAGAAAAACTAAAATATAAAGGACATTCGCCCACAACGCTCACCGGTGGCATGGAGAGGGCAGAGAAGTAAAGCAGCACCCCTGAAAAGACTCCCCACCGGCAGCGGTCCTTAGGAGCCCAGCTGCTTTGTTGCCAAAGCAGCACTCTTGCCAGCTCTAGCAGGCCTTTTCATCCGTTCCGGGAAAAGGGAGTTAGTGCATACAGATGCGGAAACAAACGATTTCTCACGCAGCTCGCGTGGAGAGACTGGAACGCATCCACCGGAATGTCAGTGAACGCTTCTCACGAAAGCTTTATACTGCGCTTGGACATTTTGTCCGGGATTTCCCTGTAGGTCATATGGCCCCTCGTGTCGAGGCTGTCATATCTGGGCTTTCAACGGGATTTTTGGAAGGGGTCGCCAGTGTGTGTCACCGAGGTCTTGTCAAGTGATGGTAATTGCTGTTTGTCTCTTGTGTCCAAACACCACCATCGGTTTTGAAGTGCTGCATGGCCTGCATGATATGTTCTTCAGTGTTCCTGTTTCGTCAAAAATATGTTGAAAAGTAAAGTCGTCCAGCCTACGACCTGTCACTTAACAGGACCCTTGCTTTCACTTTGCTTGTACTGACCAAACTTCAGCTCTTAGACGTCCATAAGGCTGCTAACGTCCTGCCTCACTTTTTTACTCGAAAAAGAAAAAAAAAAGGGGGGGGGGCGGGGCTGCAAATTGCCTGCTGCAAGAGATGTGACAGGATAGATAGGAGAATGCTGTATCTTAGTCTAAATGAAGGCGTAGAACATTGCAATAGTTGCGTGTGCCGGGGGGTTTCGTTATTCGCATATATTACCGTAGCATGGGCAAGACATAAAAGCGCAAATCCAGCCTTTCCAAACAAACAAAAAGTATCATGCATCCTTGTTGACATAGTCAGGTTCACCGAGTCATGCTTTCCGCGCTTCCTATAAAATAAGTACTATAGTGCAGAGACAGAACTGGTTGCAGCTGATGTGAGCAGGGGTAGAAGTGGGGTCGGAATGAGGACTGTCGTCGCGGTGTACCAAGCTAGCTTGAACATCTTGCAGGTGCGCGTCTCCTCCTAACTCCTTGCCGCGCTGAGGCCTGCCTCCTTCCAAATTACTTTTTTTCCGCTGCCCTGACCGAGTGGCGTGGCCTGATGGCAAAATTTTAAAGTTTCAAGATGGCGACAGTGACACCGCCACCGCACAGTACACGGGCCCCCAGCGTTTTTGCCTCCATAGTTAAATGCGACCGCCGTGGCAGAGAGCAGAGGCGTGTACGTTTTCGTGTGTGTGTTTACGGGGCTAGACCAGGGTAGAAAAGCGGTGCGCAATATTGGCACTTTACAAAAATCTGCAAGTTGGATTTTTGCAAAGTTTCATTTGGGGACACGGCTAGCGCGGGGGCCTTGGCCCGCCGTACAAGCATAGAGAAGCCCGTGCACAGCTCTAGGTTGAACTCAGCGCTGCCCTGCCGATGTTTTAATCCCGGGCACATATTCCACCGACCATTCTTGGAACGTGCGATATGTTTTCGCAGATGTCTTTTGCTGCCACCTACACGCTCGAGACGAGCTGTTGAGAGACGGCAAGTATGGAGCTCCACATCTCGCCTTTCTTCCTGTTTTTCTCTCTCCTATTTTGGCGTCATGGCCATGTCATCGCTGCCGTGCCGCCGAGCGCCCACCTGTTTTTCTTATGGGGAGACACATTCCCTGACTTCTCTCCCTGTCTCGAGAACTTGGCCTTCTCTCTCTCTCTCTCCCGCCCTTCCCCGCCTTGCCGTGCACTCCGAACCGGTTTTTCTTTTCCGAGGAATCTCTCGCCCAATGTTAGTTCGCTGCGCAACTGAGCACTTGCTAGGCGCTTAGCCGTGTCCCCAGTACGGGAGACGGAAGCGTTTTCTTCCCTCCTTCGACTCTCTGCTCGTTGGCTCTCCGTAGCTCCGTATCACACTTTGACCGTGCGCGCAGCGCCCATGAGTGTTCCTCGTGCATAGCGAGCGGTGCCTCCTTGTTATGCGCGATGATCTTGCTTAGCGATTGCCAGGCAGCGAATCGCGGACTTCGTTTCTATTTAATGAGATCTGACAACCTGCAGCCTGGTGAGCTACAGAGAATTCTTGCCGATGAACTGGATGCGGACGCAGCGTTTCTCGAGGCGTGGACCGAAGCTGAGAGGTTTTATGAGAATACGCAGGATCCGCTGTCACCTTTGTGGAATTTCATGCCTAAGGAGAACTACTTGGCAATCATTTGCTACACGCTGGACAGGCCGAACATATGCTTGAGGTTCAACGCTGCCTGCCGTAGCGCTCGGCCGACGGAACAAAGCTGGCGTGCGTTTGGTTTCAAGAGCCTCTGGAGCCTTCTCGTTGCGGCATTTCGTTGCCTTCCGCCCTTTCACAACGTTCCCG
The DNA here is from genome assembly GCA_013339685.2 of Hyalomma asiaticum. Lineage (NCBI taxonomy): Eukaryota > Metazoa > Arthropoda > Arachnida > Ixodida > Ixodidae > Hyalomma > Hyalomma asiaticum. The sequence continues at coordinate 306,978,572 of CM023481.1, forward strand.
TTGAGTTGTACCGTGGTGTGTCTGACTTCTGCGTCTCGGGCCTAGTGCCGGTGCCGTTCCCGCATTTTGTATCGGCCAGCTTGTGCGGCTATCAAGCCTCGAAGTTTGGTCGCCAAAGACATCTCCTCGTGCTTCTCCACGTGCCTCCCGAGTTCGTGAGAGACATCAGCCCGTACGCTGTCTATCCACACCACGCCGAAGTGCTCATTTGGCCTTTGTGCAGCTTCACGTGTATGACTTATTTTGGTGGCTACCGTGAGTACTTCCAATTCCGTTGTGCATTTCCTGTTTACGATCCTCCTGTGTGGGAACCTTGGCAGCTCTGCGGGAACAGGCCGGCGCCTTGGATGGTCGCGTGGGGGTGGCCACGCGGACCGCGGGGTAGGCCGCGCAGGCCGCTGGCCACGTTACAACAATTCTGTATGGTTATTGCGGGTACGTGTGGAACGACTTCCCCGCGGCCAGATGCTGATTGTCCGCGTGAAGTCGTCCTCTCTGAAGAAACTCTTGCAGAAATCAAGAAGTCACGCGTGGAAAGGTCAGTTCAAATGAAAGTTACGCATTCGTGCAGAAATTAAAAATAATAATTCTCTGTATAACAGAATACGAATCCAATTATTTATGTAAAAAAAAGAAAAGCTTTTGTAGAGTACCACTGGAAAGAATTTACGAGCAGAAGGTAATTACAAAGCTTAACGCAAATGATTTTAACTTAGTGTATTTGGCCTTGATTGCACTATGAAATGGGGACAGTGTTGCTAATTTTGCAATTTCTGCAGAAAGCTGTCGTGGACAACATTGTTTGTTTCTTGAACAGATTTTATTGTGTGTCTGGGTTCATTAGAGGGTAAGCACCACACCCTGGCGAGTGATTTTTATTTGCAGTGTTAAAGCAAAACTACATTTGCCTACTTTCCAGCCATTTCATGTGCTGCACCTGTGATACACTTGTGGTACAGGCACAAGCCTAGACCATTATCTCTGTCTCTGTTGTATCACTGGTTGTCGTCATCAGCTATTCTGCCCTGTAGAACCTGCCACTGTTCATGGATACGACGAAGCAAGGGGAATGGGTTGACGGCTCGTTTCTTTGTTAAGAGATGGCCTAATGGAGACATTACCATTACGGGAGACATTCACCACCAAAATCCACTGCATTGTTTCTTATGACAGACGGCTGTTATGACTTGGCAGTGTTACGGCGATTCTCACTGGTCATGGGACCTGCGTGAGCTTTCTCTCCTTCAGGCCAGCCACTTGTATCTTTTCTAGCTGTGCTGAAATTCCATAGTTGTGAGGAATTGCGATTTCAGTGCAAGTATTCTAGAAATGACACCGTTATGCCCTCATCACCACTGCTCTCTACAGTAGCCAGAGTAACAGGCATTGGTAAACAGAGTTATTGGTACCAGAAAAGAGTACTTGTGTGCAGTGCAGTCCAAGAAATTCTTGACTATGGGGGCACACAGAGGTCTATCTCCCTGAGAGCCAGCAATGAAGGGAGGGTCACAGTTCAGCAGGTGATGTGGGTAACCCCTGTCCACTGTAAAGTGTTTGGTGAAAGGAGCAAGGGAAGGGGGTCCAGCCAGGTAGAGTGGGTGTGTGTGTGAGGTGGGGTGCAAACCACCATGGCTACAGAGGTTGCAAGCTTATGCACAGTTAGACATGGCAGACACAGATGCATTTCTTGTCAGTTTCCTCAGTCATAAGGGATGGTGATATTGTTGCCATCTCTCCCAGATTTTCCATAAAAGTATACAAATTGACTTATCTGATAATGTCACATCTTTTGTTGTGACCAATACTGCTTGCAAAAAGGCATTTGGGTGAGTGAAATAACTTTAATTTGAATCTGGCAATTGGGAGGCCCAGGCCTGTGGGAACTGTTGCTCCTGCATGGCCACCATGGCTCGCTAGATGTAGGGCTTGGAGTTCCAAGGTGAGCAGTGCGGCTGCTGGTAGTAGGATACCATAGAGCAAATTTACATAGAAGAGTTTCTGAAGAAGCCAAAACTGCTAACATAATTACTGAGGAGGTCATTATGATAACATTCATCCTGTGTATTGGTCTGTGCTGGTTAAAATTTGTTCTTACTTTGACCTCTTAACCTTGCAACCCTCTCTCTGTTTCATGTCCCCTGAATATTCATGGATTTTAAATATAACAGGTGGATCAGATCCTGTCGCTTCGAATTCTCACCTAAGCCAGAATGACGTGCAGAGAAAATTAGGAACAAAGAATGCACAGTTTTTTTTGCCTATGACCAATGGTGACTCCTAATGCAGTTTCAGGTGTATGTTAGCACATCATGTGTTTGACTACAAACTACTATTTATATATGGGACTTGTGGGTTCATGAGCATTGGTGCCATATAATCATAATAGTGGTATCAGTCCTCTTCTTGACGCATGAAGTTACGCCATTGTCTTGTTTACAACAGCCCTGTTTTCAATAAAATTGATGGTTTAGAGACCTTGAAGATTCTTAGTCGCCTCCTGAACTGGACATTTTATTTAAGTTCTCTCTTTAAGACATGGTTGTTACCGAGGCAGCAGACATAGCTTTATTAAATGTAATACTTTTCTGAGCGTGTGGATGTTTTGCTGATGGCTGACAACTAAAATGAAACTGCCTGCAGTTGGCAACAATTTGCCAAGGTTACATGCATAACTTCTTCCAATGAGAATTCATGTAAATTCTAAGTGTATAAAGAAATTGCTTATTAGTTATATCTTGTCATCCACGACACGAAAGGGGCAATGAGGACAGCAAACCTGGAACTTGAACTAGTTTATGTTAGCCAAGCCCCAAAACCAGAAGACTAGTCTGCATTCCAGCTTTGAGTCCCTGCTAACCCTTGGGTGGCATTTGAGGTTGTGTCACCCACTTTAATTAAATTATAGGTGATATCTTGAGGCCTTTATTATTTTCGCTTGTCAAGTGACCTCATTCACACTGGGGAGAGTAGGTCATTTCAATCTGGGGTATTAACCTGGGTTGTACATCTGCCCATCTCAGTCTAACATTGATGATACAGGCACTGGCTAAGCATTGAGATATTACTGTTTGTGTAACGTTAATATGGAATTGCTTTCAGTGTCGGGGGGAAAGTAACAGTAAGTGATACTTTTTGCTGCTGCAAATGTGCATGCTCAGTGAAAATACTGAAAAGGGGACCATAAGGTATGCATTAGCCAGCCTGTTTCACTGCATTTCCCTTCCCTGATCAGCTTCACTATGTGCCATGATGGTCTAGTGGCTATGTCACTTGGCTGCTGATCCAAAGTTGTAGGATCGAATCCTTGCCGAGGCAGCTGCATTTCGGTGGAGGCGAAATGTTGAGGCCCGTGTACACTGCGATGTCAGTGCACGTTAAAGAACCCCAGGTGGTAGAAATTTCTGGAACCTTTCACTATGGCATGTCATAATCACATCATGGTTTTGGGATGTTAAACCCCAGAAAGGAATCTTTTGTATATTGAAAGCATAGCCTTCTGTCATAATTTTGTATACATGTTCAAAACTGAGTGAACAGTTGTTTATGTGCATGGTGTAGAGTGCTTTATGTACTGTGATATGTAGCCGAAATATGGCACTGTGGGAGCTGTTAGTACATTCTAATGCTCTTTGCTCACTGTAGTGTTTGAAATTGCTAATTTTTTTTTTTTTCATGTATAGGCTATTTCATGTATGCATTTTAGTTTGTAAGCATTAAAATTGTGTAGACACTACATTTTTGACATACAATTTGCAATTTCAGTGACTCATGTCACTATTGAGAAGGCCATTTGAGCAACGGTCAATACTTTAAAGGGTCCCAGCCACACTTTTTGAATATAGCAAGAAATGCTGCTGATTAATCGTGGAGGATCCTGTGAATGCATTGGCCAAATATTATTGCACTACATACACCAGGGAATTTGCAGTTTGGTTTCAAAATGCGTCTGGAAAGTGCCCACTCTTCTTTCGACAAAACATGTCATAAATGGGCACGGACTATGAGCTGTATGGGAGAACTGCCATATGTTGATACTCAGGTGCAATTGCTGCGAGTGCCATGGGACGGCGCCATGTGGCGGCAAGCTTGTCATCACTGTGGAAGTGCAAATACTTTAAAAGAAAAGGACAAGAGAAAGTGTTCGAGGTCATGAGGCGCGCTGGCGTGGCTTCTTGCCCTCTTTTCACCCCACTTTTTATGACCTTTGCAATGCTCGTCTGGACAAAAGGAGTAGGCATGCTCATGCTGTACAACTCCTCTCAAACTTGATGCTGCAACTCTGCCAATACCTAACGGATTTGAAAATTTTTTGCCTTAGGTGATTTATGAGGCAGTAAGCTCCTTAAGTAATGTCATTCAAGGACTACTTGTAAAAGTGTTGCAGGGCCCTTTTAAGCTTATTTATTACTTCGTACACCTCACATTAATTTGTGCAAATAGGAACATTTTATTGCAATATTGTTTCATACTTGTAAAAGCTTAGGCAAGTCTGGAATGGATTTGTTTTTGCAACCTTTGAAAAGGGTTCAGTAGAATGTCTTTTAGGTGTTTTTCTCGGGGATATTTGCTGGATGTAATCCTTGCAGGTGGAAGTCAAGCACATTTATGTAACCATAAAAAAAAAAATCATTTCAGGTGACTTATCAGTTACTATATCAGGCGAATTTTTTTGCTAGACGTACCAGTTTATTGGTCTGTTCTTTGGAAAGAATGCCACATTGACATTTATTCCCCTTTTTTCTGCTGTTGCAGATTGGCTGAAACAAAAAAGGAAGAAGGAAATGAACTGTACGGCCTTCAGAAGTATGATGAAGCAGTCAAGCGTTACACAGAAGCAATTGGTTTGTTTCTGCATTAGATATCTTATACAAGTTTCACTTAGCAGAATGTTCTTGCTGTTTGCATGTCGTTGCTGGAGGAAGAGCATGTTGTTGTGTGATGCAAGAATTAGAACATGAGGCTTTTCAGAGTGAGTTAAATCCACAAGCCTAAACTAGCTAGATGTGATGGCAATGTGAAGTGTATGTAGGATTTGTCTGTTGAAATTTGTCAATAGCTAAAATTGAGATTCTCACTCAAAAAGTTGGTTTCAAATAAAAATGAGTCGAATTGGAAGCTTTAGCTGAAGTGATGCAGATGCACTTTTAGCACAAACATATCGTAACCAAAACAACCGACACTCTCCTCCAGTGCTCCCACCACAGGGGCATTTCTTATCCCACAAAGAATTGTGCTGAGGAACACACATGTAATTTTTTCAAAGGCGCAATCGTTGATGAATTGCTTAAATTCAAGACGTATCATTGTGCTGCCCAAACAGGCCCAAAATAAAATGGTCAAACCAGAACAAACGAAACATAAATGTTGCATATCTAGAAAATACTAAACCGAACATTTCTTCATGAATACTTGCTGTGGTAGGTTGCCTACATATTAAAGGGGGGACACCGCTCTTTGAGACAAAATTTCATGAGAAAAATCAATTTTTTTAAAGGGGCACTGACACGAAAATTTTCGTCTGCTGTTTTTTTGCTGCAATATGTAGCTGGGGACCTGTTAGCCATAACACGGCACATCATTTGCTCCAGCGCGTGTCAGATGATTTTTTACAGCCTGTTTATTACCTACTAGTTTCAGTTTTGGTTTGGGAGAGCTCAAAAAACGACAAGGCGCCCGGTGCAACTGGGGCCATCTAGCACTCACAACGGAGTAAACGAGTTTGACCACGTGAGCACACATAACTGTGACGCACTACCGCACAACAACTGCCACGTGCTCGTTTTCTTTCGCCTGTCGCACGTCCTGCGCGTTGTTGTCGCTGTTGCTGTCATCGTTGTTGGGTGGCAACTGTTTTCTTGAGGTCTGGCATCGCCGGCAGTCTACCAACGCAGCCGCAGCGAATAAGCAATGGCGGCTATGACGTCATCATTGCTAGCTGCACTGTCGGAGCTCGGCTGCCGTGGTGACGTCGCGGAAGTTGGGGGTCCCCTTCAGGTCACCTTTGCTGTTGTCGATGTCGCGATGTACGGCATCTAGTGCTCGATTGCGCATGCGAACTTCAATATTCATTTAAATTACCTTCGGAGCTGTGTTCGCCATTGAGATTTGGTAGATGACCTCTGTATGGTCCACAAAAATCGGTCCCGCAGGCTATCTTAGTAGTGAAATTTTGGTGTCAGTGCCACTTTAAAGTGGTATTTTTGCAACATACAGGCAGTGCTTCAGATGCTGACCAAATTTCTCACATCTCGGACTGATATTTCAGCCACAATAGCCGTTTATATCCCCAAGGCAAGCTATATTTTGGCTATCAAAAAGCAAGAAAAATGGGCTTTTTTCATGCCAAAATGCTGCTGAGCTGCGTATGTTGCAGCAGTAGGTATCAAGATTATATCCCCAATAGCCACACATCACCTGTCAAGTATGTCACTCTGCTTGTTTAATGTGGCAATTTCTCGTTACAGCTGTAATTTTTTTTGCTATCTGAAGATTAATTTATGGAGCGTGAAGTGCTGCAAGCAGATTTTTGTTTTTTTCTCCCAGTAGCTCTTTTATTTGCCTTTGTTCTTGTTTGTTAATAGCTATGCTACAACCACTCAACTACAACAGGCTGCTAAATTTCTAATTGTTGTTTAATTTGAAAACTACTTGCAGCACTTCAATCCTTGCACATTCTGCTTTCCACTCATACATTATAAATAGCTCTGTGGCCACTTTTGTTTTATCTATTGTCTCACCAAACAATAGCAATTAACATCTCATTATCTCAATAACTATATGAATGATCAAAAATACAGTTGCACCTTTAGAATCTGCACAGAAAAACATATATAGACGCTTTTACACTGAATTTAGTCGGCATATAAACAAGACAGCTCCAGGTACCATGTCCCCCCTTAACTGCAGTGCAAATTTAAAGGAGTACTGGCACAATTGTGAGGCAGAGAAAAAAGGGACATGTTTCATTTTCTTGGCTCGACTTGCTACATTGTCCAGACACAGGAGTCGGGAAGCACATATAGACTATTTATATTTGATTTTTAAGTTTTCTTTGCCCAGCGTCTGCAAGCCAGTGTCATTGCAATAGACAATATGACGATGTGTGGTCGAAAGTTGTCAGAGTCGCTGGGCAACAATGAAATCGTCGGTTGATTGCACCATGCACAACAGACCAGAGCTGCTGCTGTGGTTCTATTGCAAGTTGCTGTCCCCTCGTGACTTAAAATGCTTCGAACTGTGTTTACACATCACTATGTAACCTCTCCCCCGAAACTGAAAGTGGGTTTTTACGACAGCCATATGAAAAACATATTTGATTGGTTTTCGAAGCACCACGGTACTCTACGTAGGGTTCTTGTCATTAGTGCTTTTATTTAGAGCAATAATACAAAAACATTAAAATTTGTGTCAGTACTCCTTTTGAGAAGCTTCGATGACATGTGAACACACTGGCAAAAAGTGTTGGAGTAGGTTGTCTTATTGTCTGCAACACACAATTGCATTTTTCTCAATTCCATTTAAAGGGGACTAGGCCTTTTGGATGAAATAGCCCTCATATAAAACTATTTCATTTTTCCATGAGCTGTAAATCAAGTGCCATTGAGTTAAATTTTTAAAATTTTATACAAGGGGATATCACCCTCCCTCCCCTCCCCCCTTAGAAAAAAAAAGAAAAGAAAGAAGATAGGTGGGGGGGGGGGGGGGGGGGAAATAGTGCTGCACTCGGCAGAGCTATTGTATGCATTGATCCCGTGCCAGGCGAACATTGTGCAACTGTTTGCTGCATACTGTGGCTTCTTTCAGGAAGGTTTCCTATAGGTGCAATGAGCTTTTTTTATCAATTCAGTTTCACACACTTCTCATTCTTAATTATGGCTAATCATTAAGCCATCATTGTGAAATTTTTCTTGTTCTGGAGAAATTCCACACTGCTAAGATGTTAAACACTGCTTAATGATGATCATGTTTTGATGAAATGCATTTCTGGCATGTAAAACCTGAGTGTTTATTATAACAAAAAGCTCAAATGGGCAAGTTGCAAAAGAGGGAAAATGTTGTGATATTACAAACCTCAGTTTGGATGTCACGTTCATGAGCATGTGAAAAAACTGGGGAAGTTCTTTCATTTGCTCTTGGAGACCAGTGATGGACCATTGTAGAGTTGGAAAAGTTATGTTATTTGTGTATCTTGAAGCTCGGTTCAACACATTACAAGAGATAAATTGGGAATGAAGAGGGCTGCTGTGAAATTTCACTTCTGATTTTGACAGACATGCGGAACGATGGCTGAGTGGAAGTGAGCCATGCTTCGAAAGAGGGGCTCCAAAGCGACCCATACTTTCTTTCTGAGGTTATAACTGGTAACAAAACATGGTGGTGTTCATATGACCTAGGAGCTAAATATCAAGCAATATTGGGAAAGACGCCATTGTCGCCTCCATAAAAGAAAAAACGCCACTCCTTGCAAATAAGCCAAACATCAAAACCATGCTGATTGGAGAGTGATCGTGCATTTGTAGTTTGTTCCATCCATACTGTTAATCAAGCTTTTTACTTATAGGTGCTGAAAATATTGTGTGACATTGTGCAACAAAAAGACCTGATTTGTGATACTATTAGGGAGGGTGGTTTTTCCACCACAACAATGCGCCAAGTCACGTAGTCGTCTCAGTGTGCCAGCTTCTGGAAAAAATGGTGCGACTCCATTGCCCCATGCCCATTATTCTCCTGACCTCACTTCACGCAACTTTTTTTTTTCCCCCTTAAATGAACAGAACGTGAAAGGACTGTGGTTTCATGACATTGAAGATATAAAGGTGCCTTGCCACGGTGGTCTAGTGGTTATGGCATTCAGTTGCTGAGCCGAAGGTCGCGGGGTTGAATCCTGGCCGCGGCGGCTGTATTTCGATCGAGACAAAATGTTGAGGCCTGCGTGCCATGCGATGTCAGTGCACGTTAAAGAACACCAGGTGGTCGAAATTTCCGGTGACCTCCACTACAGCGTCTCTCATAATCAGAGCTGGTTTTGGGATGTTAAACCCTACAAATCAGTCATATCAATCAAGATATAAAGGTGAAAAAAATGTGAAAGGAGTTATAAAAACAGGTCAGTTTGAAAAATATTTCAAAGAATGAAACTGCAGGTTGGGCAAATGTGTTAAATGTAATGTAGAGTACTTTGAAGGTGATAAGGTTGTTCTGTAAAAAAAAAAGTTGGTTACATAACTTTTGAAAAAGCATTCTAGTTGCATGGGTACCCCCTTGTATACTATGTTTTCAAGGAAAGTGACTGGAGTATACAATAACAGTACTGTAAGTATACATGAACACAGTAACTGGACACTAGAATGTAAAAGTAGTTCAAATGGTCTGTGTGTGTAGAATGTGAACCTGTTTTCAACGAAGGGAAAGCAAGTAATTTATTGTTCTTTGTTGTTTTAGTTCTAGTTCATTGTTTCTTTGTTGAGTGCAGAACTGTGATCAGAGGGAAGGGTATGGCTCTGGGTCTGTTCAGGTTGCCAAAATGAACAATGTTAGAAGCATAAAGGTTATTTTGTTGTATAAATTGCAGCATGGTATGCATGGGAGGCTTTTGAGGTTACAAAGCCTCAAAGAATGTGGAATTGTACGGGGACAAAATGACTAAAGCACAAGCGTTTTCTTTGTGTCTCATTTGAATGTGCAGAATTGGATGGAAGCAACATCGCCTACTACTCTAATCGGGCAGCTTGTTACATGATGCTGGGGAACCACAGGGCTGCCCTTGATGACTGCCACCAGGCTTTGCAGAGAGATCCGCACAATGCCAAGAGTTTGCTGCGTGAGGCCAAATGTTATGTCGCACTAGGGGACCCTGCAGCTGCCTTACGAAGCCTTCATTTGCTGCGTGACCTGGATCCTCAGAATCCGGCTCTCCCTCGTGAGCTCAAGAGTGCAGAGATCCTGCAGCACTTCTTGGATGAAGGTGATAAGGCCTATGAAGCACAGAACTATGAAAAGGTAAAGTACACTTTTAACAACTGCACAAGTAGTTAGGTGTTTTTGTGCTTGTCTTAAGCACTGATATCTTTGGATGCTTATGCTGAATTATTTTACTTAGCATCACAAGCTTAATTTATTTGCCTGGGGTGGGAGGAGACTAACTGTGGTTTGGGAGTGGAATGTATAAAAAATAAATGTGTTATTGCATCAGGGTCAAAACTTGAACATGTGTTTTGCAAGGTTCATTACAGCATTAGACTGCACGTCTTGAACAAAGCGCGGCCGCTCTTTACAGTTGGTAACATGTGCAGCCAAAGGTTGTGGGGTTGGAGGTGGGGGATCAGGTATGTGAGGTATATGTAAATACACATGTGTGTTTCTCACAGTTAAATGAGCAGCGGAATATTTTTTATTTACTTTGTCTTTCTTTTTTCTTTCTTTTTTTCTTTCTTTCTCCCACTGTATCCTAATGCTTAGAAGAAGTTGCAGAATTTGCAGGAGAAGTTGCAGAATACCGTCATATTTTGATTGCTCAAACTGTATGAACTGTCTATATTTGCTTTGTTTGTTTGTTTGTTTTCTTTTGTCAAGTATTATGTCCGCAGTATTGAATAAAGAAAGAAAGAATGAGAAACAGATAGCACTCATGTCTAACAAAAACCCATGCTCTTTGGACTTGCAAATGTGGATGTAATAGTGTTAGTATCAACTCGTGTCATGTCTTAAACAATAAAAATAAACTTGAAAAGCACTTGGGCTGCAATACAACTGATGTATTTGCATCCTGCGTCTAACACATGAATGGCATTCGGCATTCAGGGAGATCAAAGTGGGTAGTAAGTGGACTAGGAAAAGGAATCGCAGAGGATTAAGTGAAAAACTATTTCTACTTGCACAAATCCAAGAACACTATTGTGACAGTATGCTGTGGGACTGTACAGTCAAGTTTATGTTGATCTGGTGAGGCAGTTCTTGTTTGTGGATGGAATCATTTTTCTATGTGTACGTAATTTTCACTGCTTATGTGTGGTGATCCTCTGCCCTGTCTTGCTTGATTAGAGCTGGTAATTTTGCTGTGCATTTGTTTAATGAACACTCCCTGTCTACACAGGTCATCTACTGCATGGACCGTGCATTGCAGCAAGCAGTGTCTTGTTCCAAAATTGAAGTTCTCAGGGCAGAGAGTCTTGCCCTCTTGAAGAGACTGACTGATGCACGCCAGATTGCCAAGTATGTGTTTTGCATAGTGTGGTTCTTTTCTCTGGTATCATGATATCATAGCCTGTGTATTTGTTGCTGATTTTTTAGAGTTGCGACTAAATAAAGTAAAACTCAATTAATTGGGAAAATGACAGGCATATGCCTCATTTAATGGCATCAAACTCTTGTTATTTTTTGCACTTATTTGACTTTGCACATTTTCATTTGGACATATTTCTTGAACATGGTTCCACAAATTTGAAAAGCAAAAGAACAAGCACTGCTGGTGTGCAGTTGTCTTCATCACCATAGTCATCACATGGTAACAATGCTACTATAGCCTGTGTTCTTGGGCTCACTTGTGCACGTTACAGCGTGTTAACACTATGCTTCCAGGACAGTGTGGTCATTCATCTGTGTTTTTGTCGGTGGCAAACGAAGTCTTCGTCTGCAGTGGTTGCGGCGAACAGTAGTTCTGGTTTGACTCTGTGTACGTGGATAGCCACGTGATTTCATCTGCAGAAGTTGTGGTGAGCAGTAGTTTCTTGCCGTGTGCGTACGTCATAACCATGGTGAAAGTTGTTGGGGATGAACTGCCTGCATGCTGGCATCAAACCAGGTTCCTACATCATGATAGAAGGATGAGTTGTTGCTTACCAGCTGACTGGCAAAAAAAGAAGAAGAAAAATGTTCGTGCAGTATAGAAAAGTATGTCACACATGAAGAGACGGATCTTGCACTACTTTTGTATAATCTGCAAAGGTACCGTTAAAGGCTTCCAATAACAATGCAGACCACTATTTGGCCCTTAAGGGGGGACACTGCTTGTGGAGATCAAAAAATAGCAAAAAAAAGCATTTTCTTTATTGCCTTTTTGAAATCTACAGCTACTAATGCAGCTCTACTCTGAATTCCAAGCCGATAATATTAGTATTCTAGCCGCAATGACTCCTTATACAACGCGTACCTGCTAAAATTGAGCCTAAATCGACGTTGAAATGACCTCGCACTGCAAGAGGATAAAGTGTATGGCTATATCCCAGTGGAAAAAGAGGAGTGCATTACCCATGCGTTAACCTTTTTTAACATAAAGCCCAATTTGTGTATTACAAAATGCTGAGAGCAGAATTTCCGTTTCCTGCACATATAAATTTCAAAGTTATCAAATTTCTTTGTGCGTGACAGCCACGCCCTGGAAACAGAACTTTTATCACCTGTGGAATCACTAATTATGGTTTAATTTGAAAACTGCTTGCAGCATTGCACTTATTACTTATTGCATTATCTAACTATGCAATAATATTCACTTTTCACTGAACAGTCTTTTTTCTATTGCCTCCGAAAACAATAGAGTGGCAGCTTCGTGTATCTTCTGAACTAAATGACCTACAAGAAAGACTTTTCATATTTGAAATCAGCAGGAAAAACTACATAAGCCTCTATGTTTTCATCAAGTTCGGTCAAAAGATGCAGAAAATATCTCCACATGCCATGTCCCCCCTTAAACTTTGCCCATGTCTTCAGTAACGCACATTGGAACTCGGAAGAATTATTTGGTACATAGTTTGTGAGAGTTAAAGGGACACTAAAAGTGAAAAAGTGAGGTGGTTTGGAATGATAACTTATATTTCGAGAACTCAGATGTTGTTAATTTCAACATTTTATGCTAATATTAAAGAGAAAATGAATGTCAAAGCTTTAGATTTGAAATTCCTAGACTCGTTTAAGAAATGCTCATTTAAGAAATGGATAAATTGCCACAAATGAAATCTTTCAGTGAGTGTGCTGCTGCAGCATGTTTATTAGTAGTCGATTGCTTGTTTTAGCTTCTCACAGTTCTGTCACACCATTACCAGCTCCATAAAATTATGCTGGTATCCTCTAATGAAACTGATTTACAATGCTTCTCCTAAGCCAGTGCATAGCGTCGGTGAAAATTTGGAATGATATACAGGTTAGTGCTCAATTTTTCTCATACAGTGTATGCGCACATAGTTGCAAGATAAAAAATGCATTCGAAAGGTGCGTTAAAGCAGGTTGTAGCTTTCACATAACTTTCACACAATTTTTGACTGACACACTTGGGGATAGTTTCATATAACTATTCTTGCCCTTAATTTTAATAATTGCTATTCGGGTGCAAACATGTTAACATGCAAATAAGATGGCGCTGTGGCCCACGGTAATGCTATATAGAGCCACGGGCGTGCAATGAAATTTAATAAAAGGAGTAGAAAATTATCTGCTTGTCAGTGCTGTACAAATCCGCAGTGTGCGCGACTGGTTACATTCTTTCACAACGCAGTTGTGTTTCGCTACTGTTTATCGCACGGCCCGGCCACTTTACCATGAACCCGGAGAACGGCAACACTATCAAACAGTCAACAGCAAAAATATGCTTGCAGTGAATGAGCAGCATGTGATGGGTTATCAAGCTCATCGTCTTAACCACTACAACACAAGCAGTGTGTAGACCAACAACCATTGACGCACTGGTGGCACCAGCTTGGCTTGGCTGGGTTGTGGTTCCCAAAATCGCTATGTCGCCGATGCACTCTCGGAGGCCGCACCCAGCTGCCACGTCAGCGTTCATGAATGGCCGTAATGAGAGAAGTGTATGCAGTAATCAAGCATTCTTCCCTCGTATCTTTACTGCAAGCTGTCTGACTACGCACTTAGACTTCCGAGATCGGTATGGTTTGGTCTCGGAGGCCATGCTTTGAGATCTAGCTGCTTGCGAGGAAAAAAGAAAAGCAGCATCGCTAAGTGATGACTGCAGTAGAACGGAGGAAGGCAGAAGGGCATAGTAGTGGTGTGCGCCGCTGCAAGCGGGAATGTGCGGCAGTTTTATCGGGCTGTGGGATTTTTCAATCGCTGTGCCAACCCCACGAGAACCAATTTTGTTAGCACGAACATACGGCAATTTTCAGCTTTGGAGGTGATTTAGTTCATTATATCGATATAAAGGTCAATTTGACTGTGTTAAAATGAGGTTTCGAGTAGCGGAATTTGATTTACTTTGTTATATACATTATTTTTCATTATATCCTGTTTATAATGAGCTTTGAGTGTATATTTAATTTCTTGGGCTGCCCTTTCCCTTGGGCATTTCTTGTAATGCCTTCCATGTAGAAAAAAGTAGGAATCTGTTTGCACCAGTACTTTGCATAATAGGTTAAGCTTTGATATAACCAAGTAAATTGTTATTTTGTGCATGCTACTGTAGCTTGCATGTTCGTATGATGTGCAGCAGTGTGTAAATGCGTTTTTGGCATTGGAAGCAGTGTATTTCAGCTGGGAAGTGTTATGAATTTGTATTAGACCAAAACTTGTACCAGTCATAATTGTATAGCTGAGGTTTTACTGTATTTTTATTCACTAGGTGAGACTCAGCACAACTGTTGCACCAGCCTAAAAATGCCAATCACAGCTCGTTATCTTGTTCACTGCTTTACTTGTTTGTGTTGATGGGAAGAACTTGTAATTGCTTGTGATCTTACATGCCTGTTTCTCAACAGCTCTTGATGTACCGTATCACCACTGCAACCATTCCACTGTTTCCATCCCTCTCCTCTACCATGTGACACTGACTCATGATTTTTCTCTGCATCCACTGCTCATCTGTCTGCTATCACTAGTAGCCCACACCCTGTCAAGTTATCTATACAAGTGCTATTTCACTGTTAAACTGTGCACTTTCTGGAATTAAGTAATAAGATTTTTTTTTTTTTTTTAGCTGGCCATTCTGTTCTTGCATGACGCAAAGCTTAGATTCGACATTTCAACCCACCATGTAGTTTTGGAAGTTAATAAGTGGTAGTGATCTAGCAGGCAGCCATGCTGTACTTGCCAAAGGCTCTGTTGAATGGGGCAGAGGACAAGTATTTTATTACTTGCATTAGTGCTTTCCTTTTTCATACTCCCGGTTTTTCTGAGCCATTTGGTTGCTGCATTGAACCATGTGCATAGTACTGCAAATATAGTGAGTGCAATCATGGGGATTCACCTTTCAGAAGCTTTGTGCAGAATTCAGCATATGCAGTGGCTGACAACAATACAGGCCAGCATGCTCTCACCAATACATTTCCATGGCATTTTACAGAGGATTATTTCTGTCTTCAATGGAGAGAATAATTCAATATAACTGGGCGCAATGTATCTGTGCGCTAGTATTGACACTAAGCTTCTGCATTGCAAGAAGGTGTGCTCTTCAATTGGTGCTATAAAAGATGAAAGTGTGTTAGCTGAGTACTCTTACCTGTCAGCACTGTGGAAGACTACCAAGTGGATTGCGTGCACATATATTTGTCTGATCCACCACTAAAGCAGACCCTATTATGTTTGCTTCTGGGTTCTGTGTACAAAACAGTATTTAATTAAAGCCTTGCTCTCACTACTGGTGACCAATGCGCACTTATGGTATGTGGAAAAGTATTGTGCAATGTTTAATTGGTTTTTCTGTATTTGAAGTTGATGTGGTGATTTTTATTTTCTTTTGTTGTTCAGCAACATCATGCGCGCCGAGCCAACCAATGCAGATGCCATGTATGTGAGAGGTTTGTGTTTCTACTATGAGGACAACATTGACAAAGCCCTCCAACACTTCCAGCAAGTTTTGAGACTAGCACCAGATCATCCTAAGGCATCTGCAGCATACAAGGTGTGTACTTGGCTGTGTTAAAACTACCAACACTGTTGGTGAAGTACACCTTATTCATGTTCTGAAAGGGTGTTAAAAATTAATGATTCTACCATGTAGATAGCAAGGTAAGAGGAGCCTCAGCTTATATGTAAATACATTTTTGAATGCAAAGCATTTCTGGCTCACATAAATTGTGGTGTGTATCACAAAACTGTCATCATCATTATAGTATATTGCAACGTTTAAGTCAACTCCGAGTATAGGTTGGGCCCACCAATCGAAAAAAATAATGCATGCAAAAATGTTTTAGAATATGCATATAACGAATTTTAAAAAAGGGCCCGTATTGACGAAAAAATTTATTGCAAGAAAATTACACATATGAATATTCATGGTTCATGTAGATGTCATGATTGCGAATTTCATAAACGCCCCATCATGCCTGCCAGCCACACCATGTGTCACATACCCACTGTGGCACGATGCTTAAAGGAGCCTGCTTTACACATCCCTTCAGTGTGTGGGGCTCATCTTCCTACTCTATCCATTCTCTATAGAGCACCGCCCACCCAATCCTTGAATGGCTTATTAAGTGCCATGTCCAGTCTGGAGGGGTCAGCCCACCCGGGATAATGGCCAACTCACAATCTGCGCTCTCCATGCGCTCTGTAGTGTGGCTATGGAATGAATTGAGCACCAACATGCTCTTTAGGCTTTAGGAGACCGTCCGGACGCCAGAGGCGGACGAGGCAGACCACTCGAGGGCAGTTTCCTCAGGGAAAAACCCCTTTTCCTTCTTATGAACGATCAATTTAGAGGGAATTTCTCTTTGGGCATCATCTTTCACTTAAAAAAATATAAATGGTGGAAGTTTGCACGTATGCATAAAACTGTCCTTTTTTGTGCATACGAGCGGTGTGTAATGCTTGTTCAGTATGAAGCCTTTCATGAAAGTGTTGTGTATAAAGCCTTCTGTGTATATGTCATGCGAGTGCTACTGCCAGGTAAGGAACCCAGGTGTCCCTCCAGTTCCTTTTGTTTCTGGTAAACAAAATTGATTGACTGATTGATTGATTGATTGATTGATTGATTGTGGCTGTCAGCGGTGCAGCACGACATCACCATAAATCGGTTGTGCTCATTGCCACTGGTCATTGGGCACACTTGCCGCTCACCTTTGCCCTGTGACAGTCAGTTAGCTGGGCATGTCAAACCAGACGGGCGGCTGATCGGTGTTCCCGATCTGGCCGAGTGTGAAAGGGTGCTGCTCCTTCTGTTCACTGATGAATTTAAGGAAGGCTTCTTTCTTCTCCTCGTACTCATCAGGTGGCTTTTGGCAAACGGTAGTGCACTTCCTCAGAATCGGGCCGTTTTGGCTCATTAAGTTAGCGACTCACTTCTTCGATATTTTGAATTCATTGAGGTTGTTCAGTCTGTTTGCAACATTGCGAGCCTTCACCTGAAAGCCCTCGTAGGAAATGCTCAGGCCTTTGTCCCACTGTTCCTGGACCCACTTCTCAACTTTTTCAGTGAGCTTGTACTTGTCTTCTTTTGGCCCCCAGAATGACTTTTGCAGACCTGCGCATGCGAAAAGCTCTTGCTTTAGCTGCCAATAGCTTCACACAAATTTTTCCAAAATGCCAAACTTGCGCTCAGCTGCCAGGTTGCTCGTCGATTTGGCACAGGCGATTACTTTCCGCTTAAATGCTGTGCTGTAGCTGTGCTGATGAGCTGGTGCCATTTCCCTGCCATTTTGTCAGCCACCTCATAGTGCGACGTTGGTGCAGTCCACTCTCACATGGGCAAAGCTGCTGAGCATGCTGCTGAAAAAGACGGGAAGCAGAAAGCTTGCTAGACCTTGAAATGTGCTCAGTGCACTGGAGCTGGCACCGTGCACTGGCGACCGTGAAGACCGATCCAAGCCTATGCTGAATCCGAAGCTGATAGCGCTCAAGTTTCTATGACCTCAATTTCACATGATGTTCGTTGCATTCATAACGTGCGTAAACAGTGGGTGAAATGTTTTTAAAATTTATTTCTGCCATAATATGAATGCAAAATAGGTGCATACTAATCATATTAACCCTGATAAATGCTGTTTACTAAGGTTGCAAGGTTGGCCTTAGCTTTTTCTTACCCCTCCCCCTTCCTCCTTTAATCTTGGAACTCTGATTAAAAAAAAAAGTAGTTATATGTGGCACGAGCGCTTGAGCACTTTTATACAATGCCCAGTGTGTGGCGTTTGCACTTGCACTTGTTTCTTCTCTTGTTCACATGACCTCAGCCCACTACCACGCTGGCAACTTTGTGCCTGGTGAACTCCCCATAGGCACAAAGTATTTTCATATCTGTGATACAATTTTTGGACGATAAGTTTTATTTTCTGGTCCCTGTGAAGACTACCACCATCAACAAGGTTCCACTGTATACATAAACTGAAAGTTTCATCAAAACCGATTAAGAAGTGAATGCTTTTTGCCATTTATTGGTTTGTTGAACCGATGCACAGTGATAGACACATAAACTTCAAAATCAAATTAAAAGGCTTTATATATGTTTCCTGGCCCCTATGTGTGGAGAGCGTTAGCAATGAATGCCAAGAAAACGCGAAATGTTCCTTTTGCACTGCATCAAAATAGTGTGACTACCCCTTTAAACCTTCGAGGGTCAAATTTTTTTGAAAGATACTTTCCCCGACGGTCAAACGTTTTTATTGTGGATTTTGATTGTATGAAGTATGTAAAGTGAGGAAAAAATTGTAAAAGAAAAATCAGTAGTATTTTAGTGTCAACATCCCTCAGAAATGCAAAATATTCAATAGTGTTTCTGAGTGTAGTCCTTGAAGCACCTGTCTACACACAGTGCCGAATCAGTTTCGTTAAATGAAGAAAAATCGGAGCCTGACGAGTCATTGCTGTTAGTGTCAAGAGAAGGCCAGTGTGTTCAGCCATATCAGCCATATCGCAACGCACCTGAATAACTAGAAAGAAATGCAGTAACAAGGAGGGCAAGAATACCTTGTAAGCATAGGTGATAATCAAGCTAAGACCAGCATTAATAAAGATCGAAATCAACTCCTGCGACCTCTGCAAAGGAGTGCCAATCAAAATAAAAATCAAGTTTCGTGTGCCTTTCCTGTGACCACACGGTGAAACCGAAACTGTGAAATGACGTTGCCGCAGATGAGCACTGTGCAGAAGCTATAAATCAGTCTTGTTTATACCCGCAAGAAATTAGCATACTAAAATTTCAAATGATCCTTGGGAGTCCCAGGACAGCACATCCCAGTGAGCATGCATCATCATTATGACACGAAATTTTAACTGGATAGTCGAAACTGTCATATGCAAAAGACCTCATGGGGCAGAAAACCGCCATCGAAATGTACAGCAAAAAGCCTCAAAAGGTTATTTAGGTTATTTATTGCAGAATGATTTTCTACTATGTGTGATTAAGCTGTTTATATTTCTGTATGGTACTTATGTTATACTTACATTATTTATCTTTCGCTTGTTAGGTTTCCTGGGTCTTCTAGGTCCCTTCTGTCTTGTCAAGCCGTTATCTTAGAGCTTTAAGCCGAGGAGCTGAACCAGGATATCTTTTTTTTTTTTTTTTTTCATGTGGACATATAAGGAATTGAATTGAACTGAAGTTATATACCAGAAAATACTGTGGCCTCTTGTGACAGGAAGGTCTATATGCTGTTTGGTGCAGCCAACGAAGGTGTGCTTCCAAGCGTGACAGATTTCCTTTTTTTTTTTTCTCTTGTTTCTCTGGAGTATGTGTGGAGCCTTTCAAAGTAGAAGGTAACCTGTAATAGATTATATATCCTTGTTTTTACAGAAAGCACGTCTGCTAAAGTCAAAGAAAGATGAAGGCAATGAGGCATTCAACAAAGGAAACTATCAAGAGGCATTTAATATTTACACAAGTGCTCTAGAAGTGGATCCTAGCAACAAACTTGCAAATTCAAAACTGTACTTCAACCGTGCTACAGTCTGCTCAAAGGTATGTGTTGTCGACAACTGGTACTTATACCCGACTATAATGGCTGGAAAACAGGAGAGACTCGTGTACTTATAAGCTTGTGATAAACAACTACAGGACTTGATTGTGTGCCCCATGTGTTGTTTCAGACTACACACGTTCGCCACTATCTGTAGGCCATATCATGTAGACCTTGTGGCCTTTAACATGTTCGATATTTCATATTTGTCAAATGATAATAATAAATATTAGGTTTTTAGGTGCCACAACCACAATGTGATTGTGTAGCACACTATAGTAAGGAACTCCAAAATAATTTTTGAATATCTGGGGTTCTTTAATGTCCACCTAAATCATCAGTAATTTTGTTGCTCATGCTGCTGTCATAAGTGAGGTGTAGGAGGGGTCAAATAGTGAAAAGCAGTAAAAAATATATATTTCAGGAATAATAGGTTTGTTTCTACTTTCCACTATCAAAATCATACCCCCCCCCCCCCCCCCAAAAAAAAAAAAAAACTTTTTTTTTCAGCACAGATGGTGAATAGTAAATAAAGATGGCACAGAGTTCATTGAGCCATCTCTGACTTCTTCTGCCACCAAGTGCTTTCACATAATGAACATTAAAAAGCGCAAGCTTCAGATTTACTTGCTTACCATCTTCATCTACAATGGCCAAGTATAAAGAAATGCAAACAACAAAAATCAGTGGCTTGTCTGACAGAGCAGTGCACATGTAGCATTCTGCTGAGCTGAGTAGAGTGCTTGCCTTCAAGAGCTTTTTGTGAATACTTTGTCAGTCTGCCACCCAATCACATTGTGTTCGCGTATGCTAGGCAGTGCTCAAGTGAGGGGAAAAAAGTTTGAAAACCTGATAGGCAGAGGGCTGGTCTGGCCCCTTTGGCTTTATTTTCACATTCTGGTAATGAAAAGTCAATAGAGCATTACTTCCTATAACACAGTCGATTTTCAATTGCTAAGGAAAAGCATACTGATAGGATCTTTTTGCTGAATTGGATTGGACTTTTTCGTTTCAGTCACACAGCTTCTACAACTCATGGAACAGCTTCTTACAAAAGCAGAGATTCTGGAACAAAAGTGTTTTTTGTTTGCTAGGCCATTAGAAACGCTGAACATTATGGAAGACCAGCTTGGAATTGTCTCTGCAAGTGCATACTATGTGCATTAAGAGAACGCAGAAGTACTAATGATGTCGTGCATGTATACCATGTCTGCAGAGTGTCTGGCTGGTGCAGTTGTGCCAACAGCATTGTGTACTACCACAAGTGTGCAAGGCTTTGACCTTTTTATGTTAGACCATGACCTGTCCATATTAATAATGAGATAGCAAAAAAAATGTTTGTGTTCTTGTGCCCTGTACTTAGTCAGGACATTGAGGTTCTACATGTAATGCATGCAAATGCATTGGCAGCATTAGTACCACTGCTAGATTTGCTCCGAACTGCCGAAAAGCACAATTCTTCTTACATGCTGCTACAAAAGCCTTATTTTGCCAATAATTGCTTTGAGTGTGCTCCAATGTGTGCTCCTTCTGGACAACTTGTGGCGAGGATTGCAAAAACCAAACCAGTGCTTGCAGTTTTGCTGCTTTGTAGCCTCTGGATGGTGGTGAATGACTGAGGTGTGATTAGTGCAGCAATTCATTCCTCCAAAGCAGTAATTACTCAGAGCCAACAGCTGTGAGCACAAAACAGCAACTAAACTGGATTTACTTTTCGGATGTGTTTGAAGAAAAAAAAATAATGAAGGGAATCTTCGTGATAAAATTATAATAGAAACTAAACTGTGCAGTGTTAGCTACTTACAGGTATTGGTAGTGGTGAATGCAAAATATTTTTCTGACATTTAGAGCAGTGGCTTATTAATACCTTGTAGAGCATACCAGCAGCTTTTGCATTTAGTTCCAGTGATGATCTTCCTTCTGCTGCACAGATTAACAAGCTCAACCAAACAGTGGAAGACTGCACTACAGCCATATCTTTGAATGAAGATTACCTGAAGGCTTACATGAGGCGTGCCAAAACGTAAGTGTTATTATGTCTACTGCAAAGATCCATGTGGTTTGCACTTTTATTAAAGGGCCCCTCACATAGCACTGCAAGAATTTTTTTAAATCGTCCTATTGGTCCATATAAATCCTGTAAAACTAGGATTTCAAGAGGCGAGGGTCGCCGCCATTGCGACGCCCTCACTACACGCTGATGCTGTGGGGCGAAGCAACATCCTCCGAGGAGCATGCCACCGGAGCACCACCTCCTGATTGGGCAATTCGTGGTTCAAGCTGCCGATGCGCACTCATAATGAGTGTCACATGTTACAGTTTTTAGTGATGCCATGACGGTGCAGAGTATCATCCTTCCCTCTTCGTACGCTATGCTTGTGAGAATAGAGGAATTGACATTGAGCTTGAAATTGGAGCACATTATGGAGCGTGTAGTGATGCGGTTCTTTTCAGGTATGATTGTGAGCGCGCAATGTACGCAATGCGGTTGTCAGTTCAGTATGGCCAGACCTGGTGGGGGGCACTGTAATGATAACATATGGTCAACAAAATGTTTTCTTTTTTAATTTGCAGTTACATGGATCTGGAGATGTATGAGGAGGCTGTCCGTGACTACGAGCGCATCCTGCGGAAAGAGCATACTCGAGGTGCTTTCATTTATTCACAGAAGTATTGTCACCATAGCAATAAAGCTCAGACCACGTTGTAACTCAAGTGCTTGTATGGGGGGACTAGCTAAAGTGCAGTTTCTCCATACTCTCATTTACTCTCCTGTAGAGTTCCATGTATTCCATGTACATGCATAGTGCTTATTGTCTAGTCCCTAGAGATGAAAGAACAGTTGTAATGTAAATTCTGGCAAATCCACACTGGTTAAGGAGGAAGACCAGGTTGAGCAAACGAACGAGGAGTGGAAGGAGAAAAAGGAAAAGAGAAAGGCTGCAGCAACAGCATACGACGGTCGCGCAGAGTGAAATAAGGGTAGTTGCCTACTCGATAAACAATAACCCTTCGCTCCTGCTTGGCTTCAACTGTTTGTCGGCTGCATGTGCTCTGGACTGAACGCATCCTCGCATCTGCATGGTGTCCGTGTTACCGTGCTGTTCCACCCTTGAGTTCACGTTGTCATAGTAATTTTTAACTCAATAATATTCGTGTAGTTTACATTATATAATTTCTTATTAAAGATTCGATTTAGCAGTTTTTTTTTTCATTTTAATGTTTTTCTGATGGTGCATTCCCAGACAAGATCACAAGCCGTGTGAGAGTCTTTGAACCACATTCAGACCAGTGATGAAGGGTCATAAGAATGAATATTAGCTATTACTGTGGCAGTCTGTGCTGGCACTTTTTTCTGAGTACATGCAGACAAACTCGGTGGCATCCACTTATTAGAAAAAGAGTGAAGGAGGGAGCTTGTTGTAGATGCGTAAGTCCAGCACTTATTCACACTCCTCATCGTTTCAGTGCAGAAGCACAGAAACTAGGTATTTTGATCCTTAATCATGGGCACGCACACTAGTGTGTTGGGGAGGTTTGGCCTGCTTCCTTAATCACCTGGGGAGAGCACCAAATCTGCCCCATAGCGTCATATTATGCTGTGTTTTGATTCAAATGGCCTAGGTAGAAGAAGGGTCTGAGAGTTCAGTGGTGTGGCTGCGTGGTTTCGCAAGGGGTTTTAGTTTCGCGTAGGCAGTTTCTCAGCGGACATACTACAGGCACTGCTGCGCCAGCTAGGAGAGGAGGCAGAAGCGAATGGGTGCACTTGGCGCTGCTTTAGTTTTTTTTTTCAGGGACTTAGGCGCGTGGGAGTGCGCCTCGGACATGCAGTGCCACATGCATGACAAGTGCAGTACTATGGTGTCTAGAAGTAATATGAATTTGAAGGCAGCGCCACCAGCACCCCCCCCCCCCCCCCCCAGAAGCAGCAAAAAAAAAAAAAAGAGAAAGGAACGAATTGCTCTTGCATGCTATAAGAAGGTCTCATAGGGTGAAGTGCGCTTTTGTAAGATATACATAATTGCTTTTCAGTAGAATATGTTTGCCTGCGTGGGCTGGTTCTTGTACACTTGGAAATTGACACATACACTTTTGGGCGTCACTAGCGCATTTTTCGCGCCATTTTCAGAGCTAAACTAAAAACATAATTCCTTTCTTTTTTTTGGGGGGGGGGGGTGAAAGCGTGCTCGTTCCTGTAAATGTGATGCACGATCTGCCCATTTTTACCACCATCTTAAAAAATTTTTCCAAGTGGTAGACAGTCCCTTCAGTATACAACTAAATTGTCCTTTTTCCAAGTGGTAGACAGTCCCTTCAGTATACAACTAAATTGTCCTATCATGATAAAAAAAAAAAAGAATTGTGTTGTAGTTTAATCAGAAAAGGAAGTTAAATGTGTTGGTGAAAAAACAACACAAGCATGACCATTTATTTACCGTATTTTCCGGTGTATAAGACGCGGTGTTTTTCCAAAATTTTCGGAGGTGCGTCTTATACAACGGTGCGTCTTATACGTACTTTTTTTTTTGTAGTTATTTTGGGAGAAACTCGTGTTGATGCTGATGAGTCTTTTTTGTTTAACGACTAGAGCAGTCCAACGCGAATGATGCGTCATAATTATAATAACGAAAACTCAACGTGCCGGTACTACAGTTCCACAACAAAACCAAAGTACATAAAACGCAAAAATAAAGAAAGAGATGTATGTCGTGTAATAACGTGTAATATAATGCAACTAGCGCGGTAACTCTTTTGGATACGATCTAACGTAACACTGCAAAACGTATGGCTGCTCCAGGGAAGGCGCAGCACGTAGAAGTGTTTATGAGCCACTGATGGCTGCCAAGATAGCGCTATCTCAGCAGCGGACAGCCCAGCGACACTACCCTCCCCCCCCTCGCGTCTTTTCATGCTCGTTAAAGACGGGCGGGGCCTTTTCCTCCCTGCATCGACGGCAGGTGTCCTGATCGGGGTGATGTTATCACATCCGCCCTTGGAGCGACGGAGATAGGCCGGGCTCGTTTGATCTCTGCTTCAGCCGTTTTCTTCGCCCCCCACTCGCATGCTTTTATTCTAGCTACCGTACTTGGGCTTCGGGGGCTTCCGGAGAAAAGAATCGGAAAAAGGGGCATCGCACTCGCAGCCCCTTTTGGGTATGACTGCGCAGCGAGGGGGCGCGGCCGCTGGTCCCTGCGTGCGCGCCGGCGAGCTGGGAACGGGGAGTGCAAAATATGCGTTTTTTTTTTTTTTTGCAGAGCTGGCTAAATATTAGGGGTGCGCAAATTATGCGAGGGCGCAAATTATGCGGGTAAACACGGTATTCCAAAGCTCGTCGGAGGACGAGGACTTTGAGGGCTTCGACGAATAAAATGTTTTTCCTGCAGTCATGCGGAACGTTTCAGAGGGTGTGCATTATTTTTTCTCGCAAGTTTGGTGTAGTAGAAGTTTTCTTACGGACTAGCGCTCAGAAACGTAAGTACGGCATTTTACAAAGCTCGCTCAACCCCACGTTATGAAGTTTCTTTGCGGGAAGTGCGTCTTATACACCGGTGCATCTTGTATATTAATTTTTGCATGCAAACTTGTGAAATCTGGGGGGTGCGTCTTATACAAAGGTGCGTCTTATACACCGGAAAATACGGTATATGGTCATGCTTGTAATAAATAAATATTGTAAAATAAATGACATACAGACACTGTGAATGCATCAGGAAACATGGGAGGTTGCAACGGGGTGCAGGAGACAAATACAGTGCATTGGCGATGCTCGGCACTCTTCAGCCACACCTGGCGACTCGCGTGATCCTTACTTAAAGGCCAACTCCGGCGCTTTTTTGAACATGTCAAAGTAATTGGGATTCTATGTTCCTGAGGTGCTCCTGTCACACTTCCAATAGCGGAAATGCTCAGCAAGTGCGAAGCGTGGAACTGAAATCCAGCCCAGTAATGACGTCACATCAGTTAACCTGCATTTTGCACGGTGCAACTACGCATGCGCCCTTCCCCTTACAGCAATGACGGAAGGCTATAGTATGGTACAGGTACACTTATGTCGCCTTGCCACTGATGATGTCCATACACAATGTAGCCAATAATTGTAGGAAGCCAGGTGGGCGATTTGAGGCAATCGGTAAAAATTGATTTGTAAGCAATCTGCGTATCACTCCGGCCTGTAATCTTGTGAAAATGTCGGAAGTGTGCCAAGGAACATACCGAGCGAAATTTATTGGGATCCATCGACCTCTAAAAATCGCCGCAGTTGTCCTTTAAAAGGGTTGCGCGGGCAGGTTTGAACATTGGCATTTAATGTAGCCGTTTGCATGAAGGTGGATCTCCCAAAGAGTGGGACCAAGTTTTGGAATTTGTCAGTACACTAGAAAGCTTCAAAATATTGTGCCATCGGCATAAGACTTGAGCACCGATTTCATACGATCCAGGGACATGGCATCTCTGTATACAGTGGAACCCCGCTGTTACGTTCCTCACTGCTGCGTTTTCCCGGCTGTTGCGTTGTTTTTCATCGGTCCCGGCATAGCTCCCATAGGGTCCTATGTATCGCGAACCCCGCTGTTACGTCGCAACTGTGGGCTTGTTCCCGCATGATGCGTCGCAACCTGGCACGCCGTATCCACCCGGGCATCGCGACGGAGATGGGCCGGGCGCGTTTGATCTCTGCTTCAGCCGTTTTCGTCGCCCCCACTCGCGTGCTTTTATTCTAGCGACGTACTTTGGGCTCCGGGGGCTTCCGGAGAAAAGAATCGGAAAAAGGAACATTGCACTCGCAGCCCCTTTTGCGTATGACTCCTCTCGCCTGCGCAGCGAGGGGCGCGGCCGTGCGGCTGTCCAAAGTCTGTCGGTGCGCGCGCCGGCAAGCTGGTTCGGGCCAGACGGCGAGCGCAAAATATGCGAGGAATATTTTTTTTTAAAGGTGGCTAAATATCAGGGGTGCGCAAATTATGTGAGGTCGCAGATTATGCGGGTAAATACGGTAAACAAGCACTGATGACGGAACGTGAAAGCGCTATTGAGCGATTGCGGACACGACACGACCAGCCGACCAGCCGTACTCGCATTCACAAACCACGCGCGGGGTGCCGGAACAGGATGCGGTGATTGCAGTGACGGCGCGTCTTGCCTCCAATATTGGCACGTCACGCTGGAACTAAGTCTCAATGATCGCAGTTTTGATTGCGATCTCTGAGGCCATACTTTCTCTCATCGGGGCGCCGGAGGCTATAATGGCGGCCCATTCACTGCGCTCGACACCCGCGAACGGATTCTGAATTATCGAATTTACAGCTAGAAACCGTCCGAAATAGCGGTCGTTTTAACACATTAAGTCTATGGGGGCCCTGCCGGTACCGCGCGGCTGTCCAAATTATCGGTCGGCGACCTAGACGGCTCATCTTGGTGAAATAGTTTGAAATCAAAGCGGCCCAATTCTCATGCATTTTCGGAGCTTTCCTCACGCTTGCGTTTTCCCGGCTGTTAGGTTTTTTTCCCCCAGTCCGCTGAAAAACGTATGAACGGGGTTCCACTGTATTGCAGTCATATATGCTAATAACCGAGGCACTGTAGTGTTTCATGCACACGTGTGCTACAGTTCAAACTTTAAAAGTACGGCTTTTTGGGCTAGTTGGTTAGATGCATTTGAAGGAAACATAGCGCTAGAAGACACGGACAAGGAAGACAAGCGTGTCCATGTCTTCTAGCGCTATATTTCCTTCAAATGCATCAAACTTTGAATTGCCTTTTTTTGCCGTGGTACGGCCCGCTTCCATTCCTCGGTACTTTTAGTTGCTTGGCAAACCATACGACACCCTCTTGGTCATTCATTTGTAGCTAGAATGACACCATGGCATGAAATGTGTGTTTGGGGGTGGCGTCCCGTAACCACAACATGCACATAACATATCACGTCTATCAGTTCGTCTCGCACCGTGTTGCAGCGGCTTTTGGGAGCATATGAAGCTCTCCCATAGAGTGATGGTAAAGATGACTAGCAGAGTACAGTGAAATCTCTTTGATATGATCCCGCTTAGTACATTTTTCTGGATACTTCTTCATTTTTTTTCCTTCCCTGCCAATACTCCATAAGTGCATTGTATTTTCATACAGTTGATATGATTTTTGGATTACAGGGGTTTTTTTTTCCCCCAGCGCCCATGATAGTGTCAACGCGATTTCACTGTATTGAAGTACTCTGGCGTTATGTAGCACATTTACTCACACAAAAACAAATTTGCAAATGGTGTACGGCATCAATCGGTGTTCATGCAGTTCCATATCGATAAGTCTCTCAAGCTGAATGTTGCTGGCATATTGATGTGTGCCTGTTGGCATTTGTGGTTGTAGTTGAGCTAGACTACCATTGCCTTAATATGCTGCCTCAGGACTGAGTTTCCTCTTTGTTTTTCAGAAAACAAACGACTGCTGGATCAGGCAAAATTAGAGCTGAAAAAGAGCAAGCGCAAGGACTATTACAAGGTTCTTGGAATCTCCAAAGATGCTACTGTTGATGACATCAAGAAGGCCTACAGAAAGCGTGCCCTCCTGCACCACCCTGGTAATTGTTTTTATATATATTATATATAGTAAGACCTCGTTCATGCATTAAAAAAAATAACACATTAGTAATGTACTTTGGGAAAACATATGATGCGAAAATTGCTCCATGTGCTTCGTTTCATTAAACCTGCTATATCTATGCTTCAGATGAGATAAACTGCTTCAATGTTCCTTAAAAATTTTACCTTCAAGGTTTCATAGAACAGCAAAAGCAGGCCCGCACATCCTCAAAGGCTTTTAACCAAGAAAAGCTGTGGCCAGTGCGATATAGCGGTTGCACCACTCTATGTGAAGAGTGCTTTCACATATGCTGCCTTCTTCAAAGCTCCCCTAGATTATTGAATTCAATGTGTACTGTGATATCCCAAGCAAGAGCCCCCCTCCCTTTTTTGGGAGATTTCAAGTTGGTGCCAGTGGCCAACCAAGCAAAAAACTTGCATCAGTGTCAGGTCGCTTGCAAAGTCCTTTTTTTTTTTTAACTTTTCAAGTTGTACAATAGATTATAAGAAATGATGCGATTATGTAAGGAAACAAAATTTTTTTTTTAATTGCACTGCATACTTCTCATCTGCATAGCCGGCCAGGACCATTCGCAACTTTCAGCGACACCGTAGCTAAAAGTTGATCATGGGGCTTCTGTTATGGAAGGCTCCTGAAATTTCTGCCGCATGAGGCGTATTTAATGTGCCCTGACATCGCACAGTACACTAACTTTCAGCATGCCGTCTCCATCTAAACTGTAACTGGCGTATTTCGAGTCAGCAATGGGAGCACTGTAACCGCTCCATGTTGCAATCCAGTTTTTCTTCTGGGAGCCAGTGGAAGTAGCACTGGGCTCTCAATCTGCTCATAAGGAAGCCTGTCATGAAGAAATTAATGGTTTACAAAGCCATAGTTTGTTGTAAGTGTTGCCGCAGCTGCTATATTTTGTTGTAGTTCACTGTGTTACATTATACTAATTATTTTATTATGTACATTACTATTATTTCCACCACACGAAAACATCCACAGATCTTGCCTTACATGTTCATGAATAGCGTGAGCAGATGAGTAACCATACTGGTGTTGCCGATGGCTAAGACGCATGTAATAGTTTAGCAGCCTGCAAATGGTGGTGTTTGAGTGTGTTCGCCTTGTTACTCGACAATTATTTATTGCACTATTTTCTTTTCCTTTTTTGCATGTGTATATTTCCTATAGTAATATTACTAAAGTGAAAGTGCCCCT
The DNA here is from genome assembly GCA_013339685.2 of Hyalomma asiaticum. Classification (NCBI taxonomy): domain Eukaryota; kingdom Metazoa; phylum Arthropoda; class Arachnida; order Ixodida; family Ixodidae; genus Hyalomma; species Hyalomma asiaticum. The sequence continues at coordinate 307,008,196 of CM023481.1, forward strand.
TAAGATGCGAACATTGAAAATGAACGCGATTAACCAGACTTTGGACCATATAGCACATGTGGTGCAGCCAGAAATATAAAATTGTATCACTAAATGAAATGTAAATACGGGCACTATAACCAAAACATGTGTGTAAAAACTGTCGAACAGGTAGCGGCGCGTGTTAGACATTTGAAGCGCGCAACCGGGCTGCTTTCACTCACTTTAAAAAAAAGAAAAAAAATTGATATTTCAAAGATTTAAGTCTACAGCCATGCTGTGCAAAAAAGAAAAAGAAAAGGAAATTGTGGACTTCCCACAGAACCGGACTGCGCAGAAACGGGAACCGATTACTGCACGCGTTGTCCTTCGTCTTCTCTGACGCGTGTGCAATGGCAAAAACGTAGGGATCGTAAACCACCATTCGAGTGGTGCACCTGCCATCCATACCTTCGTTTCCGTTGTTGAAGTGATTCAGCCGGCTGAATCACTAAAAACGCGCTATAAACATGCTATAAACGCGGCCGCCATGAACCACTGTCGCCCACGGCACTTTGTCCCTGCGTCGACGCACCAGCGTGTGCCAAAAGTTGCCGGCCGCATACGAGGAGAAGGTCCTCGCCTTCCATAGGCACATCCTTAAACTATGTGACACCCGGCAGTATTTGCTTGGCCAGATCGGCAATGCCCGTATACTTCATGACCAGCAATACGACAGTGAGCGTGAAGGGTGCACGCGATGTGAACCTACTCACAATGGGAAATGAAAAGCTCTGTTTTACTGTGATGTTGTCATGCTTTGTGGATGGCACCAAACTTTGCCCACACATCGTGTTCAAATGGAAGACGATGCCTAAAGAGGTGCTTCCCAAAGGCGTTGTGGTATGGGTGAATGAAAGGGCTTTATGACAAATGACATGGTGGTGGAGTGGTACCGTCTCGTGTGACTCCGTCTGGTGCAAGTGTTGGGGATGTGGCTTGATGGTCAGCTTCAGCCTCTCGGCATGGGAGTCAACGAGCCATTTAAGGACCTCCTGCACCACGAATACGAGTGTATTTCTTCAGAAAACTGCGAACTTATGCCAAGCGGGCGTGTGAGGAGTGCCTCCCTGGCTACTGTGTGCGGGTGGGTTGTTTCTGCATGGGCGGCTGTACCATGCGATGTCGTGGTGCGGTCGTTCGCGAAGTGTGGACTCGCGCTTGATGACGACGTGCTGTGGGACTGCAGCAGCTATGACGGCAGCAGCACCTGTGAAGATGACTCCAGGGATGATGAGTGACCTTCAGTAACCACGTCAATAAATTTTGCTTGTGTGAAGTGTTTTTGAGGGATGCAATCTTAGGGGGGTCGACCTACATTAGTCAACTTACAATCGTGTAAATACGGTATGTTGCCGCACACTGCTGTGCAGTAAGAGGTTTGAAAGGTGTACTTGCAAAGAGCAAACTAATTTGACCACTTGTGGATGTAGTGCTTCCTTGTTTATTCATTTAAATTATGGATGAGTAAGTTCTCTTATTTTGAGGTTAAAGGAGATTATGTATGTGCATAAGGTTATAAATATTTAAGTAAGCATAACATTGATGTCGAACGGTACTTCACGAAATTCAGACACATGCATTTAATGACAGTGTAAACAACAGTAAACATCATCTTTTGTACTTACTGAAGCTTGTTAGGGCATGCCTGAAACACAGCAGGGTTCATTCTATGACTGTGAGTGTCTCGTCATGATGCTGGTAGCGTCGGGAGCGGAGTGCATGTGTTGCCCCTTATTTCAATGCTTAAACTGCTCTGAGTCTTCAGGCAGATATAGCATGTGACGCATGCTACATCTGCCTGAAGGAAGTGAATGTAAGACAGGTCGCGCATTCAAATACTGTCGGAACACGGATGTATCGAACCCACATATATAGAAATTATCCCTTAAATTATCCCGTTGAAAATTTTCTGTAAGAGTAGATACATTTATATTAAATGTACTTTTACTCGCCCGTGCAAGCTGGAAGGTGTGCTTCGGCACCCACGAGCTCCGCGGCACCATGCCTTCTCTGAAACCCGAAACCGTGTGAAAATGTGAAAGCGAAGGGAAAGGGTTGGAGGGACTGTACTTCGGCTGTGTACGTTGTGCGTTTTGGCACTTGTGGCACTGCACCTCACTTTCGTGAGTTTTGCTCAGCCAACCACAGCCCACACCTTTTGTACATCACTCTTGTGGCTGGTGCCCTCAGAGGTGGCCATCGCAAGTGCATTGTGGGCAGAGTCCATCAGTCCGTTCAGAAAGCCTTGGGTGCCTTGGAACTGTTCTTATTTTTTGTGCGCATTGTTCTTGCTTTGCATGTGTGCTGTGTGCGAAGACGCAGCAGACTACTGGAATTCTCGAGTTCGCATACATGTCTCGCAACATGTGTGACTGGATAGTGGTGGGCTGACGCGAAAGCAGTGGCCACAGCAAGCACAGGCAGCAAGCCTCACTGTCAAAAGACATTGTAGCTGACAGCTCCAGTGGCAACAAAGACCGTGCGGACAAGGGGTCGACTACGCGCTCGTAATCGCTGGTGAAGTGACGGCAGCGTTCAGTGTGATTCGCCGTTGTTGCAGCGACATGGAAGGAACGGCGCTGTCTGGTTTCTCTGTATAAATTTCTTCCATTTTGTGTTATTGACAGCAATAACACAAAGCTATATATCTACATTATATGTAGACATATATAAGATGATGACTTAACTATGGTAATGCTTTGTTTTGTTGTCACACATTTAGATCGACATTCCAATGCTTCCGAGGACATGAAGCGGGAACAAGAGAAGAAATTCAAAGAGCTTGGCGAGGCCTACAACATTCTCTCTGACCCTAAGAAGCGCATGCGTTATGATGAAGGCAGAGATCTGGAAGATATGGACAGCTTTTCTTCAGGTAGGCAGGAAAACTCTTTGACAGATATAACTGACGTATTGGCACTCCTGTTAACTTTTTATATTTTTTGAATTTTCCAGATGCCAGTCCCCATGTTTTTCGGACATTCTTCGAAGCTCCTGGGTTCTTTTCCGCGGGTGGTAGTTCCTTCCAGCATGATGCAGGGTTTGGCTTTCCTGGAGGCTTCAGTTTTCAGTTTGGATAAATTTGGAACATTTGCCAAGTGTGTCTGTTTATATTGTTACAAATTTATAAAATAAATTGTCTGCAGTCTTCATGCACGGAATACTGTTAGACGCTAAGCAATTTCTTGCCCCCCCCCCCTTTTGTTTTTCCAGATTCATGCAATCATCCTTTCAGTAAATGCCAGTGTTCATAAATGGTGCATGATGATTTGTGTGAATGTGTACATTAGTTTTCACTCATTCAACTCTGTTGCCAACTGTCAATAAAGCATTCCATCAATGCTTGTTTCAGTGTTTTCAAAATTTTTCGCAAGGAAAGTTCACCCTTTCTGCCCTCGTAATTATGTGAGAAGCAAAGTGGGGCACAGTGAACAGGATTGTGTTCTAGAACTTGCGCTTATAGAAAGTTTTCTTGCACACACATCATTCCTGTACATTTGCGATTATGGAGAAGCTGCTTCTCATCATAGCACAGCCATGGTACTAACTAGCAGGACTAAGCTGAAGAAACTACCTTGAATAAAAACATATAGCCATGAAAAATACTTGAATCCATATTGGTGAAGCATTGTATTACACGATCTACCAAAGAACCAGTTCACAAATAAGAGCATGTAAATGAAATACTGACGTCCTGTAGCCAAAACTATGCAAAGTTGTCAAGAATATTATCGAGCAGACAAAAGAAATGAAACTAGTTATGAGGTGCTGGTTTGCTGTGTACAGCAGTTCGCAGCTAGAAAGGCAGTTTTTTCAGCATTTCCCCCCCTTGCAGTGAAAATTGGGGGCTCACTTGAAGGGCCAAGTACTTCGCACACTTTATGTGTGTACGTGGCCCTTTCAGTAATTTTTAACTATATGTGGGCCTAGCTAAACCTAAGAGTGGAGATTGGGGCCTTGATGGTACATCATGTTCAGAAAATTTGTTTTCGCGTAAATTGGTATGCGCTTCGCGCTGTGTGTGTGTCCTACGTGCATGTGCCGATTTGTGCTACAACAAATTTTCTAAACCTTTCGTTCACTAAACATAATGCTCTTGATCATCTCAGACACCGATAATCAAATTGGGCTCGCACTGGCCCGTGGAGCACATCATCCACATACTTTGCAAGACTTCCTCTCACTTTCCCAGGAAACCCTGCATAGTCTAGACCATCACATCAGTGGCATAGATCACATGTTCGATGCTTTAAATTTTTTCCAACCTTGGCGGAAGAGTTGCAAGGACAAGATTTAATAATTGATAAGTTTTTACATGCCAATACCATGATATGAACTGTTATATTTTGGGTGCACCTAAATCTCATCATCATCAGCCTATTTTAGGTCTACTGCAGGACGAAGGCCTTTCCCAACGATTTCCAATCCACCTTATCCCGAGCAAGTTGGTTGCACTTTATGGCCGCAAACTTTTTTAATTTCATTGCTCCATCTAACCTTTTGCCTGCCTCTGTTGCGTTTCCCCTCTCTTGGTATCCATTCCGTAGCTCTTGCTGTCCATCTGTTATCTTTCCTCCTGATGACATGTCCTGCCCCGGTCCACTTCTTTCTTTTAATTGACATATCAGCTGCTCCTATCTGTTCCCTGATCCATTCTGCTCACTTTTTATCTCTCAGCGTTACACCTATCATTTTAGTTTCCACTGCACGTTGTGTGATCCTTAGTTTCATGTCTAGTTTTTTCGTTATCCTCCACATTTCCGCACTGTACGTTAGTACTGGGAGAACGCAGCGATTGAATACTTTTTGCTTTAGTGACAGCGGCAAGTTTCCAGTCATGATTTCGTAATGCCTTCCGAATGTCTTCCAGCCGGAGAATTCTTTTCATGCGTGGTGTTCCTGTTAGTAACTGTCCCAGGTATACGTATTCGTTCACACATTATAAGGGTTCACTATTAACTTTAAATTCCTGTTCTTGAGCTTGGCTATTGAGCATAACTTTGGTCTTTTGTCTATTCCTTTTCAGTCCAATTTTAATACTTTCCCAGTTTAAGTCGCCAATCATGTTTTGTAGTTCGTATCCATCATTGCTAAAGAGCACAATGCATCGTCTGCATATCTTAAATTGCTGAGATATTCTCCGTCTATTTGCATTCCCTTCCCAGTCTAGACGTTTAAACACTTCCTCTAAACATGCAGTGAATAGCATCAGGGACATCACATCTCCTTGTCCGACACCTCTCCCGACCGGGATTTCTCTGCTCTCTCATGTAGGAGTAGTGTGGCTGTGCAATCTTTGTATATGTTGTTTATGGTTTTCACGTATACGCCAGGAACCCCTTGTCGACGTAGAGCTTCTAGAACTGCTTGTATTTCTATGCAGTCAAATGCTTTCTCGTAGTCTATAAACGCCATATAAAGAGGGTTGTTATACTCATCATACTTTTCAATTACTAAGTTGACAGCATGGCTGTGGTCCATGTTGGGTAACCTTTCCTAAAACCTGCTTGTTCTCTTGGTTGGTTAAAGTCTAGTGTTTCTCTTACCCCTTGCAGAAGTACGACTGCGCATGCGCCAGAGCCGGCGTCGTCTGCTTGGTTGGAAAAAAAACTGACTGCAAGCACGACGTATACGTGCCTCACGCCTCAATGGTTCGCGCGCCTCATATGACTGAAAATGCGTAGTTTTCGCCTGCAGCAACTATTTCGATAGGAAAAGAGAGTAGTAGTTTCTCCGAAATTCCTCCCACGATTGTTGCTTCAAAGAAAAAAGGGCGTGGACGGCAGCGGTGAAGCAAGGCATGCGATGGTATCCAGCCGCGTTGTATGATCTGTCGCGCGCACTTTCACCAGAAAGCACGATGAAACCTTTAGTGTTCATTTTCTTTTTATAGTGATCGACTGCGCATGCAAATCTAACTGGATTTGCAAACGAGCTACGAGCCTTCCGCAGTTGTGATAAACAGTTCACGACATCAATACCGGGCCCGTAAACGAGAACGTATGCATCTGCATAATGATAAAATGTTAGTGTCGTGTATTCCGTACCATAACCACAATTTGATTTTGAGGCAGGTTGCATAGCGGTGCATCGATGTTAACAGCACAATGAATTACCTGCTAAGCTAGCTTGCACGCGGTTCCGTAATGACCACGTGCAATGACATTTGTAATGACCAGTATCGCCACTTTCACGAATCATGTCACCAGCTGATGCCTGACTTGGAGGAGGCCAGACGCTTATAAAGCCACAAGTTTCTCTTAAGTTTAACATTCTTAACCTAATCTTCTTTTCCAAAACCTACCCGCGGTGCGCCCTGAAAACGAACTCAATGCCGGTGCGAGGAGAGCACCGTGCAATGCACTGAGCTCGCATTCCGGCACCTCGAGAAGACAGTCGTACGACCCGTTTGCGAAAAACGGCAAGGGAATGAGGATTTATAAAGACATTTAGGAAAAGGTAATATTTCATTAAGGAAAAAAAAAAACATTGAGACGTTCACAAAACGTCAAAAAAGCTAGTCATGCGTGGTGCCGCCGTACGTAAGCAAGGCTGGAGCACGGTTTGTTTTCCAACCAGGCGGCGCTTCCAGTTTTTCGCGCTAGGTGGCGCTCCGACTTTTGCAAGTGGTCCATTACTTTCATAAATAGCTTGTATATAACTGGGAGTAGGCCAACTCGTCTGCAATTCTTTAACTCTTTTATATCACCTTTCTTGTGGAATAGGATTATATTAGCATTTTTTCAAATGCGCGGTACACTACATGTCTTGATACATATCGTGAAGAGCGATGCAAGTTTTTCAAGCATAACGGCTCCTTCGTCTTTGATCGAGTCGGCTGTTATGCCGTCTTCACCTGCTGCTTTACCGCGGGACGTCCCTCTAACAGCTTTTTTTCATCAGCGGTTAGACATGGAATTTCAGTGTCCTCCTCTGATTCTATTTCTATTAAGGTTGTATGGTCTGTGTGGTAGTTCAGAGTAGAAATCTTCTGCTACCTTTACTATTTCGTTGAAACTGTTGATAACGTTACCTTGTTTATCTTTTAGCGCATGCATTTTTTTTTCTTTTTGACCGATTTAATGCTGGTGCTTTTCTCTACTGCTTTCTTTATTTCTGTCATGTTAATGCTTCCTGCATCTCTTTACCTGGCTTTAGTGGTCAGTTTTGATAGTTCTGCGAATTCAATTATATATTTTTATGACACTACTTTCATTTGTTGGCGTTCTTTATTAAGTCTTTTGTAGATTGGGACAACTTGCTTGTTACTTGCTTTGATATTTTACCCCCCACTTCTCTCGCTACTTCAAGGATTGTTTTCGTTATGGTTTTGCTTCTAAATCTTCATCGTTTTGGCCTAAGGACTTGAACTTGTGGTTTAGGGTGACTTTAAGTTCTTCATTCTTTGCTCTTATTACCTCTATATTTGCGTGTTTTCTAGTAAATAATTTAGTTCTTGTTTTCTTTAGGTTAAGTACAATCTTCACCCTTACTAATCTGTGATCGCTGCATTTTCTCTTCCCCACTACTTCCGTGTCTTGAATAATACCTGGTTGTTCGCACATTATAAAGTCAATTTCAATCTCCGTTTCCCTGTTAGGGCTTTTCCACATCCACTTCCAATTCTTGTGTTCCTTAAAGAACGTATTCATTATTGGGTCATCGAACCTGGGACCCTTGGTAGTCCCGGTTGCAGCGGCTCCGCATCGTTAAATATACATTCTTTCAAAGCATTTCATGCCAGTTAATTTCTACCGGCATTATTATTTAACATAGTATTCGGTCTCAAAATGTCCAGATGACATGCTTTGTTAAACTGCTCTGAAAGTAAGGTGTGGAAAATCCTGTTATAGCGAGTTGTTTTAACTTCTCCATTCTCGCTAAGCAGATATGTTTGCGCGTTCTGAGTATGGCACGTTGCCTGAAAGTTGTGCTGTAGAAGCTACAGTCAAAGAAGTTCATTTCAAAAACTTCCATGAGGTCGCACACGCAGACGTCTTTTGCAATGTACGTGAATACGAAAGCTGCCAGTGCACGCAGGCTTCGATAATGAGGGGGGGGGGTGTAAGAAAACAAACTGCTGGTTGTACAAATCGCAGTTGCATGATGTGCAATGAATAATGAAATCTATAATTTCCTAGGCAGGAATGGGCGTGCGAAGACAAAATGGACAAATAGAAGTCGTGGAGGTAGCAGGTACACAGACACATACGCACACATCAATATACATACAAGTCAGCACAAACACGCAGACATACACACACATCAATATACATAGATGCCAGCACAAACACGCAAACTTTCTACTGTGGCAGTGAAGGCATAGAATCTAATTCTCATAGGAAGTGGGTAAAAAGTGCTAATTTGTCATCTGATTGTCATCGGCCATCTAGAAGATTTGTGTATAGGTTAATAGCATACAGCTTGTGCCTTACGGCAAGGTGTAATCAAGGAGTAATATATATTCCTTATTGTGCTTGTGATGTTAATTTCGCCATGAAACAGGCTATCTATGTATCTTTCTCAGTTTCGTATGAGTTCCGATTCTTGGAGACCGTCGGTTGGTTATGTATGGCGTCGCATGGGTTTCCTGTTTGTGCGGAATACTGTGAGGACATGTAGCCGTGTTCACATTCTACAATCTGTTATTAGGAAAAGGTTTGTTTAGCTGCTCACCGAATTATCGTTGGCGCGGTTGTAGTCCTTTGATAGCTCACACTTACATCATTGCTCGAGTGCAACTCTGCTTGCATTCTGCTGTCCTTTCAATTTAAAGAGAGCCCAATCTCAGGAAAGTGATTGCTTTCTCCCCTTTCCGGCAGTGGACTGATCTTTGTGTACTAGTAATGGAGCGGGGGGGACTTTCTTTGCCACGTGGGGTTGCTACCCGTATGTGTCAGGTTAAAACGCTAAGTGCCGACATCCAGGACGACATGCTTTGTTAAATTACACCAGTGCTTTTGCATTTCGTCTCTATTGAAATGTAGTCACCATGGCCAGGATTCAATCGCACGACCTCGAGCTTAGCAGGCCAACACTCCTAGCAGCTAAGCTACTGCAGCTTGTAGGGGAGGTTGTGGCTTCCTGCAGAACTCCAACCCAGTTGTAACAATAAGAGTTGCATTTGCTGTTAACTTCAACCTGGAACGTTTTGTCCTCTAGGAAAGCAGCAATAAAACTAATGTGTTGCTTTAATGGCAGCACCTTTGTATAGGAGGTACGGACGAAACTTCCAAGATGGAATGTAGGTATCTTAAATAGGTATAGCAAACAATTCATGGGAAATCTGAATTCAATAATGCATGGTCACATGTCTAACTTAAAGCATCTGACCAGCTGTCAAGACGTGCATTGTTATGGTCCTTATGGTTGCAGCACCTTGATACATGTGCTTGCCTCTCTCCGCCACTGAGCTGCTTTCGGTGTGCAGCTAAGTCATTTGGGATTCCCTGCAAAGCACTGGTTACTATAGCAATGAGAGATAAAAACAAGATCTGACCTCTTTGCCTACCTAAATATTTGTGCCTTTAAAAAAAAAAGGAACTTGCAAATTCGCAGCTTAACTTTCTGTATTCTTCAGTAAAGCAACCTTGGCTTTTGTGCCTCCTTTTCCCTTTACTTTTTCACCAACCATTTTTCCACTGGCTCTCTCTCTCTGTCCGTACATATACAGCAGCATATGTGTACACAGCAAAGTTTTTGATCTTCTTCAAAACCATTTTATTTGGACTCTGATTATCCCAACATTCTTGCAGTCTTCATTGTGCCCAAAATATGTTGGTGACAACAACTATCTCCCTCTAATGTAGGTGGTGGTGAACTCAGTTACTCAGTAAACCTGCTTGACCAGCTATTTGCCTAGCTTTTCCACGTAGTATTTTAGCAGCTGCATTATGAACGGCATACCTCATGCTGTTGCACTGTAAGCAGGAAGTGCACACATTGAGCATGAGAGGATAAATAGCACTGTAGGATGCTGTCTGATATCCGATTCTACAGTATAAGTGATGAAAAGATCGCAAAATATGATTTAGAGCAGGGAATGTCGCAGGAGCCAACGTTTCGACAAGTGCACTTGTCGAAATGTTGGCTCCTGCAACATGCCTGTTTAAATCATATTTTGCAATCTTTTCATCGATTCAAGCATCCATCTTCGCCTGTGCTTCTCCTACAGTATAAGTGGTTGTATGTACCACAAAGTGGACATATTCTATGAATAATAATTGTGATTCGGTAAGGAAAACGGAGCTATATTTTGTAGCCCTTGTAGGGAACACAGATCAGCATCCGTGGGGTGAGTGAGAGTTGGAGGAGAGAAATGCCATAGCGGAGGGCTCCAGAAATTTCAAACAGTGGGTTCTTTTAACGTGCACCGACATAGCACAGCACGCTGGCCTCAAGCATTTCGTCTCCATCGAAACATGAATGCCGCGGCTGGGTTTAAGCCCGTGTCTTTTAGGTCCACAGTCAAGTACCATCACCACTGAACAGCCACTGTTTATTGTATGAAAGCACCACACCATAGTCAAAAAGGATGGCTGTAGAGGTCCGAACAGAATGGTTTAGAAATCAAGACAAAATTGTGCGTACCATATGGCATTTGTCAGAACTTATTTACAAAAAGGTCAACAAAACCAGCCGCAAAAATCACAAGAATTCCAATTCTCTCTCGATGCCAACGAACTTGAGCTGCTCAGTGGGCCCGTATCTGTAAAGAGGAAAAGTGACAATGTGATTATTTTCAGAGACCAAAATATATTCCTATTGTAAGTTTTCAAATACAGGAAAACAAATTCTAGGTGGTGAAAATAAAGGGTCCTCGAAACAGATTTTTGACATCTTGTCACTGATTAGGCTACATCATTATAACTAACGTCATTCACAAACCATAAATTAAGTGAAGCACCTTGCATCAAGGCAGCAATGGACTTATTTCTGTCGCCTTCCTCCTTACTGCTGCTATTCCTTCTCTATGTCGTTAGCTACGGGGTGCACCCTAGCGACAGTTGCGCCTCCTAGAGCAGTCACTGTGTCGAGACCTCAATCGTGACATGGCGCTGTAATGTCCCTACTGAGGCCAGCAGCTTGGGTAGTGCTAGCCTCTGTAGTAGTTTGCCAGCGACACGAGTGTGTGCTGCCAGTTGACACGACAATACTGTAGCTTGCCCTTCAGTACTCGTAACATAGCCAAGAAAGCCAATCATTGCATGCCCATTGCATGGCCCTTGGGCAGGGGCAGTTGTAAACTCTTTAGGTTGAGTTGCGTTGACATTTCATGGTGCACATATTTAAAACCTCATAGTCAACTGCACACTAAACACAGAAAGCTCATACTGGTCTGCTAATGATCAGAAGGACTTCAGCTACTGACACTATGCCTCCTTGGGCAGCCATCAGCGCAGTAATTACACTATGAAACTATGAGTTCCTTGAGAGCACAATATGTATTTGTTACCTTTTAATTCGGACCAAATGGTGCTTCTTAAAAAAAATTTTATCGACTAAGCTAAATTGGCAGTTGTAAATGTCTTGCACACATATGGATGAAAGTGCCTGTTACTTGTGCATTCTTTGAACATGAGGAAAGTGTCTGCGTAGTGTGATACACTAGAAACATAGTCAAAAGTGTTCGCCAGTGAATCCACTTGATTCTCCTGGCTGTCACATACTGTAGTTGCTCCAGGTGCGTCAGCTGGAGCAGCTGGAGCAATAAGGTTTTCAGCTGTTGGGGGTTCATAAAGCAGATCTCACGCTTTTAGTTTTAACAGTGGAGTTGTAACACAGAAGGAAAAAGTGGACCCCACCTTGCCTTTGGCCCACTACCTGCTCTGATTATGTGACAGACAATATAGAAAAGATAAACAAGGAAAAAAGGAAGGAAGGAAAGAAAGAAAAGTCTGGGGCTGGGCAGAAGGGTGAAGTAGACCTGTGCTCTCCCTCGACCCACTACCCACACTCATGTCCTCACCTTACAGCTACATTACAGTGCTACATGATATTGATAGTGAAGAAAAAGAAAAATATCGGGTTGTACAGACGGAAAAGCGGGCCCATAGTTGCCCTCAGTCCACTACCCACATCCCTGCCTTCAGTTCACTGCTACATGGTGGTGACAGTAAGAAGCAGCCTAAGTGGATTGAACCAGCTCCACTGTTTAGTCTTTAGCTTGTCTTTGTGGCATTAAGCCAGTGAAGTTGCTTCAAATTTTTATATGCTTTCTTTTTTTACAGCACTGTTCCACCAAGAGGGGCGACATTTATTACCTTGTCTGTTAGTTTACTGAATGCATTTCACAACACTCTAAAGTTCAAAATGCGCATATAAAGTGAAATGCAGCTTGGAAACTAAAGGAGGACACTTCTCACATAAGCAAAAACTGATGTGGCACTATTGTGGTGCCAGGCACGATGTTCAGCATTAACTGTGCTAGCAGAGAGCCTTTCAATGTGCAATACAACTTCACATAGCTATTACAGTAACCTGTTCAATTAAAATCTGCTTGGCCCAGCCACAGCATCGCAAGGAGACGCTCCAAGCTATTGATCTGAATTAACCGCCTAAAACCCACAATCAAAAAGCTAATTAATTTAACCCTGCTACTCACAAACAATACTGCAATACTGCATAACTTATACTCTGTATCTACAGGCCGCCAATCTCAGCACTTTAATGGGAACGATAGTGTCACCTTCGTATTTCTCCAGGCGCAATCCAAAAAATTTGGTGCAGCCACCCCTCAGGTAAATAAATAAATAAATAAATAAATAAATAAATGCTAACATAGTTGTAAAGAAGAAGTCATGTGTGACTGTAGAATCATGTGTAAAGAACAGAATTTTGGAGCTCTGTTTCTGCTGTCAACTGCAAGTTTGAGTTAAGAAGCAATATGCCACAGGTTGCAATCCAAGCTAGTGGGTGCTCACGACACTCTAACACACAAGACTGTCTTTTCTAGCAGCGTAATGCGGTTACTTTGAAATTAAGGGCAGATTCTAGCAGTTTAAGTGCAAATCAATGTTGACTAGCAGTCAAATTATCTAGCTATCTAAAGATCGTAACGAGTCAAGCTGAACATACATTGTCGCATGCAAATGAAAGACCAATGGCTATGCTATTACTTATGTACAATTCAACAACCTTTAACATAGTGCATTCGGTTTTGAGCAATATTCACATGAGACAGAAATTCTTCTCCTTGTTGCAAATGCAGTGCACCATGGGATCGCTATACTAGTTGGTGTCAGGTGTAGCAAGCCCTTGGAGCTCCCAGTGGGAAGGAAGCAGTATGTTGAAAAGCTACAAATGCTCCCTCATCCCTGGGAAGGGAGAGTGCCTGGCCTTCACACCTGCAGCTACTTAACAGTGGTATGTGGCCTTGGCAGTCATGGAGAGATGGAACGGAGGGTCACAAGAAATGACTGTGAATGGCTCCACCCATTATTCATAGTGTGAATATAACTTTATGCCAGGCAAATAAATCCCACAAAATCACAGCATGTCTGCTCTTATGTAAGAAACTCTGAAGATGTGTCCCTAATCTACTTGTTCTAGATGGCCTTCCTGCATTTCTAGTTTGTAAAATGCTGAAAGACACATGTGAGCATCAGAAACAATATTTGTGTTGCCTGCTGTTGCAGCATTTCAAGTTAGGCAGTTTCACCAACAGCAGTGTTGTTCACAATGATGCCAGTAGCAGCATAAAATGGCAACTCGGTATAAAGCAAAACGCGTCAAAACTCACAGTGTTTGCTAAACTAGTGTGGAATTTCAAGGCAGAATTGCCACCAGTCTGTTGTCGATGCTTCTGTTCTGGCCTATGAAACTTTTCACAGTAAGGGTGCCAATTTTGCAAATTGCAGAAACATGATATAATAATACAGCTTAAATTAATGTACCTCCTTAGTGACCATAACCAAACAGATCACAACTGGCTATTGTCTGTTGCTGGTTACAATAAAAGCTCATGAATTCAGCTATCCAGGGACCGGAAAAAATGTCCAAATTATCGAATGGTCAAAATAAATGCAATAAATGCACGAGTTTGTAATCACGCATGCTTGTCTGTTTTCGAGCGGAAATTTGCGCGGACACAATTTTCCTGAACCCTTTGAGGTGCTCAGCAGCTTGAATGCTGTCTGCAGTGCCAAAACAAAATTCTTCGAGGATGATGAGAGTCTCTGCGGCATCCTTCACAGCTTTGCTGGCGCTGCGATCAGCGGTCACACGAGCGCTAAGCAGGAAAGCACCAGCAACAATCAAGCTAAAACAGAGGTACTGAATCGTTCCTCGATAAAATGGCATTCAGCGATGCAGCACATTCACATCAGGAGTATGCAGTTGTGAAAGCATGCGGCACACACAAAAGTGCTGTTGCCACAGCTGTTAAGGAACAAACTATAGCCGCGATATCGACGCAATCACAGATAGCATCTGCGCAGTGCACATGCTCCAAACGAAAACAATACTGTTTGCACCAGCCGCTGAGGATGAATGTTCCTTTGCTGACAACGCAAACAGGATGGTGTTCATCCTGAGCCGTGGTGATCCATGATGAGAGAAGGTGCTTTTTTCTCTTTTTGATTTCTTTCTTTTTAAACCCCCCCTCCTTTTTCGAGCCTTGCCAGCAGCCCGAAAGTCGCCAAATTATCCAATTTGTGGTCAGACCCGTCCAAAATAACGAGCATCCAATCTCATAAAGTGATGCATATTTTTGACGGGGCTAGAGAGCAAGTCTGAATTATCAAATTTTTCAAATTAATGAGTCACATTAACGAGCTTTTACTGTAATAGCACAGAAATTAATGTCAGTCATTGCAAGAACAAACTCACTATGCACTTACATAATCCCCCTTTGCTCCTTCTGGTAAACTTAAGAAAATATGATTTGACACTCTATGCTAATGTAGGGTATCCGAGTCCCATACAGGACTGATTTCATTTTCATCATCTGCATTAACCGCTGTGCGCACAGCGTTATCATCATTGTAGCTCAAGCGTGGCTAGAATAAACCAATTCCTGTTAACTTGCAAGTGGTGGAGGTGCGGGTAATAAGGCTGAAGCAGTGGCACAGGCAACAAAGCCACAGGTGCACGTTCAAATAGAGTGGTGGTGACTGCAAATAGCCTGGAAACATAGGCATAAGTTGGAATTGGATGTGTGCAATGAACACTGGAAGCCGTTAGATGTAAGGCAAGTGCAATCTCTCTCGTAACGACATCACACAAGCCAGTCAAAAGAGGAACGGTATTTTCTAAAGTCACACTAACGGAAAAACAAGCGCGGCGCGCTGCCAACGGCGGCGACACTCCCACACTGCTCGCGGCTAACTGCGGCAGCAGCCCCGTGAAATTCCACCTCCTTCGGGTGAACGAGCGTGAGAGGCAGGCGAGCCTCCGCAAGGGTACGAAACGAGCCTCCGGGAGGGGTCCGCATGACTCCAGTGACAGAACGCATATGTCACTCTGGTTGGTCTCCTCCATGGCAGCACGAGGCACGCCACAAGAAATTGTGAAGGAGCCATCCCTCTCGCGGCACGAGAATCCTGCCAGCGTGGCAGCCTCGAAGGCTTGCGTTTTGCCGTTGCTGGCGCACCACACGCGTTTTTCCTCTAGTGTGGCCGGGCCTTAAGAGCACTGCCCATAAAGCTCTTAATGCACACTGACACTGTCACAGATCAGCATGGCAAGTTTATTGCCACAGAGAGACAATGGCAGAGGTATCACTGCATAAACAAAAGGAATGGAGTTCTATTATATTCTGGAATTATTTTCTTAATCATAACATTTAATACAATATTAAGCATAAAAGTTCAAATCTGCTTAATGTACCAGTATATATATGAGCCAGGTTCTCATTTTTGAAAAATGAAGCTACAAGAACTTGTGCACATCAATATTAAAGCAAGAGTTTCCACTGTTATAGTGCTGTCATGATTGTCATTAAAAATAAGACAAGGGAGAAAAGAGACAAAGGTCAATAAGTGTGACATGTTCGCAAAGAGAGAGATTTCACCTTGCTCTGGTTGAGTTTATAATGTCCTTGATTCAAAATTTACAGGAGCAGCTGGGTACTCAAAAAGCATGCGCCAAACAAAAAACTGCTAAAGCATTGTTCTTGTGATGCTTGAGGGCCATGTACAGTTATTAACATGAAACTGACTTCACAGCTTTGCCACACTAAAAGAGCAAGCAACAATAATCAATGGTGTTCCAGAGTGGTAGCAAAGCTCTCCTGGAATATTGGCACAGACTATTTGAAATTTTTGAAGTCAACTGAACCTTCTACGAAATTAAAGTTGGCAGTTCCATAAAATTGAAGCACAGGAACCTTCATCAAAGTACTATCATAGTCCCTCAATACCTTTTCCTGGTCACGAAACTTCGGGCCAAGTTTGGTATAGCGACGGAACCTCCCGCCAGGGGCGCCACTGCAGTCAAGAAGGCCAAGTAGGCTTTCATCGCAGCCGCTTAAACGGTGCGGTTTTGGTGCGTTACGAGGTTTCCCTGGTGGAGACTCGCTCTGGTGGCTTCGCGGACGTCTTTCAGGGGAGTTTCATATCCTGGTATCCCTTTGCTTTCGGTCGTGGCGAAATCGGCTTGCAGCCACGCGCGCTACACCGATCCAGCAAACACTGTTTGACTCTGTTTGGCGATGCCTTTTTTTTTTTTTTTTTTGACGCTCTTAATTTTCTTCGAGACTGTTGCCGACGCAAGCGGAAGAACTGGGACCGGGACCAACACTGCCAGTGCGCAGCCGTATGTGCCATCGGAGACGGGCATGCTTGACGCCTCTTTTGCCGAGAAATGTATTGACACACGCAACTTACGTGACGGTGCTTTCTCGTGACGATGTATCCATGCTTTGAAAAAATACTTCGCCTAAATTGTTCACAATGTACATGACTGAGTTAAAAATGACTTTCCGGTGCATTACCATGCGGCACCTGACGCTCGGCGTAGGAAATACTGCGTTAGAGGAAAAAAAAAATGTAGGTTGCCCATGCGTCGCTGGCTTCTCTGTCTAGGGGCGACTGTATATACAAAACTCTGAAGCAAATGTAACAAGATTCTGCAGTAATACCTGCACACAAGCGAAAACACTGATGCTGGCTCGCCACGGTGGTTATGGCATTCGGCTGCAGATCCAAAGGTCGCGGGATTGAATACCGACCGCGGCGGCTGCATTTCAATGGAGGCGAAATGTTGAGGCCCGTGTAGGTGCACGTGAAAGAACCCCAGGTGGTCGAAGTTACCCAGGAGCCCCCCACTACGGCGCAACTCTCATAATCACAGCTGCTTTGGAACGTAAAACCCCATCAGTCAATCATTACTCGCCCCGGTAGCTTAGAAGCTAAAGTGTACTGCTAAACATACCTTGCCACAATGCTCGCATTTCAAAGGGAACGAATTAAGCGCAAAAACACTGTGTATTTAGGTTTATGGGCGTGTTGAAGAACCACACGTGTATTTTTTTTTGTTTTTTTTTTTTTTTTTGCAAAATGTCTAAAGGCCCTCGCACGCTGTAAAATGCCAAGAGCTAGATTGTTCAAGGTATTTCACAGTCATGCTGTACAACAGCTCCTCTCACATGGACGAATGTCAAAGAAATGTCTTGTGCGACTGATTGATCTACGAGCCATTAAAACGTTTTAGAACTTCAGTAAAACCCAGTAGGCTCCAAATACTTTATATTTACATAACAAACAACTCGTTGTAGGCTGTAAGCATCTTATTTTCAAAACGGAAACTGAAGAAGGTATACATACAGGTTCAGAAATATAAATGAATATGCATGATTACATGCTCACAACACATTTTAGAAACAGGGAAGAACAATTATCGCAGCACTACAAATAGATAAGGTATATAGATAAATAGATGCCCTGTATAACGTGGTCGTCTTTACGAATGATGTCCTCCTTATCGAAATGCTTTTCGCAGAAGTGAACGTTCGACGAACTAAACCAGAACGTACCCGTTTCCTGACGCGGTAACGCTCGTTTCCACTTTTCTCAGCTTTGGGGGTCACTGGGCAACACGAACAACGACACATTTTCGACCATTCCTCTGTAGCCGGAGCATCAATTCGGCACACAGCGCGTCGTCGGCATTGCTTGCCGAGCTGCCGCTAACTACCCATAACAT
This sequence comes from Hyalomma asiaticum, assembly GCA_013339685.2. Classification (NCBI taxonomy): domain Eukaryota; kingdom Metazoa; phylum Arthropoda; class Arachnida; order Ixodida; family Ixodidae; genus Hyalomma; species Hyalomma asiaticum. The sequence goes on from CM023481.1 coordinate 307,026,361, forward strand.
TCTAAACGGTAAAGGCACAGACAGCACTGCACATTCGCGATAAAACACGACGCCAACGGAGCCAACACACCACGCTGTCGCCTCGCAGGCCTCGACGAGCATCTTCTTAGCACCGGTGGCGCCGTCCCGCAGTCAAAGTCGGCAGCACACAAAGCTCTCCCATAGAGTGACGGAGGAGTTTCGTGACCAGTAAAAGGTATTGAGGGACTATGGTACTATCTACACCACTCGAAAAGTACACATAATACAACCAGAACATGCTTACCTGTAGTCAAAAAACAACTCTTCACCAGACTGAATGTGCCGTTTTGCAAAAATCCCAATGCGATGGTCTCCATTCACCATCATCACTTTGGCGTAGCAGTTTGGGTTAATGGAATGGTTGGCAAATCGAATCTTATTGCCTTTACGAGTGGCGTCCACAACGAAATCTACAAGAAATCATCAGCATAAGCATCAACATATATGTACCAATAAATAAAGTCAAGTTGCCCTTACCATTGTTAAGGTTGAAGAGAAAGCTGCACATGTACTTGTCATACACCTTTCCTCTACGATCAGCTTCATCTTGTGAAATGATCTGAGATTAAAGTTAGAAACAAAGTTAGGTAAGCTATAGACTGTAACAACAAAGCATGGCTAGAAAGAAACAGCACACCTGCACTTTTCTCAGGCTACTTTACATTCTGCTGGCAACAGTACGCTGCCCTTGCCTAAGCAGGCTAAGCAATATTTAAGCTTAAACATTTTCGAAATAAAGTTAACTTAAGTTGGGTTTATTGGTGCAAAAGTGACTCAGGCTATGCTGCGCCAGCCACAGGGTTATAAAAACGTGACATTTAATGTATATTCAATGACTTCAAAATAAAGGATAGTCCTGTTAGAGACATGCCGTAAGCGGTGGTGGCCATGTGGTGACACATAATATGCCGTAATTTGTGGCTAATTAACAAAGCCTTCCTTTGTTAATCAACTGTTACACTAGTCTAATCAGTTCTGTATGGTCATCACAAATGGGAAGTAGAGCAAGCTCTCCATACAAGCTATGCAAACTTTTCTATCAATAAAAACTAGATCACCTGAAAAAATGTGATACAACACATTCCCACTGCAACAGAGTTAAACTGTTGTGACAGCTGGAGTGTGGTCACTGCTTCAAGGCAACCTAGCTGCTTACATCACCTAACTGCAGGAACAGTGGATTAGACAGCATAAAATGGCGCTGAAATGGCTGCCTGCTACTCCACTATAGGTGTTTTCAGAGGTGCAGCCACGCTCACATGCTTCAGCTCTTTCGTTTCATGCCCTCCAAGAGAAGGAATTCAGAGTGTCACATTTCTACAAGCAGTTGTATTTTTGAAAGGTCTTAGGAGAAGCAACCACTTACAACATGCTGTATTATGTCGGCAGTGAACATGTACAACCATTTTCTTTTCTGACAGGGCCTTCACAATAATAATCTTAAGGAGTACCAACATGAATTTTAAACATGTTCATATTATTACTCAAAATAAAAGCACTAGTGTTGAGAGCCCTAAAAAGAGAATTGTCGTGCCTCAGAAATGAATGTAATTTTAATGCTGCTACCTTAAAAACCCACTTTCGGTTTCGATTTCCAGGGGGCTATTTCGCAGTGACATGTTGTGTCGGATGTAGGTCAAAGCCACAAGGGGACAGAAGCTTGTGGCAAAGTCGCAGCAACAATGTCGGCTGCAGTCACTTGCGTGTGGTGCACGCAAACAACAGTGATTTCATTGTCGTTCAACGACTCCAACAGTGTTTTCGGCAATTTCCACGTGACTGTGCAAAAGGGGAACTCAGGCAGTTTTTTTTAATCATATCCTGATATTGCTATTTTCCACTGGTACCGTTACTCCTGTAGCAGTCCAGTTGGTTTAATTTCCTCAGAAACGTGCAATAATTTTAAATAGCCAAATAAACTAGGTGTTCAAACCAAAACCAACACAGGTAGATGCTTCGTGCAGCGCATGAGGTAACATCACAGCCTCCCTGCCATCAGAAATATGGTGCTCGTGGCAAAAAATGACAGTGATGAAGTTATCCAACAACGTATTCGCTTTTGCTAGCTTTTCTGAACTTTAAAGCGATGGTTTAAGCAATGAAGCAATCATTTTGCTTTTGACAGCCTGTCTGCTCAGGTAAGGAGCAATGTAAGTATAATGACATCAAAAACACCGGGTGGTGCACATGGGGAATCCGTAAAAAATTTTAAAATTCATTTTCAGGAAAAATAAATTACTTGACATGACCCTGGCTTGGTATACACTATTACAGTACCGAGGAGAAACATATATTAAAAATTTAACTGATATAGTGGACAATGAAACTCTCCAGAGTTGCCCTTTAACACTTCATGGTATTGTTCACTGTGATGATGCTGCTTTGCAGGTGCTGGAGGCAAAAAACTTTAAGTCAAATTAAAATACTTTAAACGTGTTTCCTGGCTCCTGTGTGCAGAGAGCATTAACAATGCATGCAAAGAAAACAAAGAAAATTTAAAGTACATTATGGTAGTTCACACATGTTAAATTTTAGTGTACAGAAGACATGATAGTCATTGCACTCACTGCATGTACAGCTTCTGTTGACGGAAGTTCTGAAGCTTGGGGGCAGGGGGCTGCTTGTTTTTTTGTTCTTTTTATCTGCATCTTATATCTTTGTCTTAAGAGACCGAAAACCAATTTTTAAGGTACCTGTTTTCTTTATTCCAATGGAAAGCTTACTGGTCAGAGTGTCTACTGATGCAGTGACAACGGGGAAAACGTGAAATATTTTTATGTGAGTTTTTGTCTATGGTGTCTTACATGGTTACATGGAATGCACAAACAGTGGACCGCTGTCGGAGGTGTTCGCGCCAAGCTATGCCTCCACAGAGCGCGTGCACGCTACGCCTAGGAGCAACTGAGCGCATGCGCCGTGGTTAAAAACAAATTTTCGGTTGCAGTGAAGGCAGCACCGCTTCTCGGCATCAACCCCTTTTACTGCGTAGAAAGTAAATAGTAGGGCAGAGATGCGTTTTTATGTGTCGACTGCAACTTTGAGGCTGAGTTACAGTGGTATGAACACCAGAAGACGACGTACGGTGATTCAAAGATTCCAAATAGCAGTACCAAGGCGTCTCCACCAGGCTACGCCACGTTTCAGTTGCTGCAATTTTTAAGCTCAATTTAAAAATGCAAATCCTGTTCAAATCACTAGAATGGTGCTTGATTCCATCACTATAATTCCTGTACTTTCGAAATGCACAAAGATCCATTCACATGCTCTGGCCAGTTGTCGGTCCCTTTAAGTCACTGAGTTCTTCAGCCTAAGCATTTTAGAGACATTCTCAGGCTGACTACCTTCATTACATGCCTAATGTCACCAGTTACTTCTGCAATTTTGTACATATCTATGTTCAACGTTTGCTAAAATATCAACTGCCTCAAGTTTCATTTTCTTCACTTGCATGCCTTCAACTTCGTCCCTGACTCTGCATCATTTTTTCCGCATAGAGTTCTTTGTTTTTCATTTCCGAATGTGCATCGGAATGCTGACTTGCTGCGAATACAACTACACCGACCTCTCTTGCAATATTAAAGTTCAAGATGTCACACGTTACCCACTGCATCATAGCAACAAACACACTGCAAGATGTATGACAAACCTTCATTCCCAAATAAAGCAAAATGGAAAACTTTGAAATGCTACTAAACGCAAGTGCTTTTTCATTACAAAGAAGCGCGTTGGTGCTCCTATTCTTTTTTCCCCAAGCAGCTGATAACACTCTAGGCTCGCTGTGACCCGGTAAACTATGGCTTTTGGCCTACTGGAAGTTGAAGCAAGATAGATGGAAAAAATCACATGTGGAATGCTGTCAGCAGTGAGGTTTGCCGGGATCACGCTCAACCACTAAGGAATGTGACTCGCACTACCAGGCTCCGTCAAAAACACCCATAACTCAAGGACAGAAAAGAAATTCCAGGATTTTCAAAGGCTTGAAAACACAACTTTCAAATTCACGGTTCTTCAAGGATTTCAAGGAGATGTGCACATCCTGTCCTTTAACATGCTATGATCAAACCACAGTTTACAAATTACCTTACTGCAGACACAATGTGCATATGCAGATCTAAAACACATTCAATGAGAAGGGAAGAGAGCATATTAAAACCCTTAGTGCACCATCTTAAGCAATATAATTTTGTGGCCGCAAACAATTTATCAAAGTAGCATTCACTTTTGTTACACCCATCAGCTACTACAGCGGATTACCGTTTAGTAAAGAAGTAATGACCCAGGAAAGGAAATGAATATTACTTACTTCTCCGCAGTACTCTGATATGAATTCATTTTTCTGAGCTGTGTCCTTCAAGAATATTCCCCAGCCAGCAACATCAGATGGTGCCAGCAGCAGGTGCTGAAAATTGGCGACTTGTTCTCAATCAGCATCTCGGGGGAAAAAAAGGTGATTATATCTTACCTTTCTCAGGCCTCTCTGTACACTCACATTCTTGCAGGAGATGTTTTGTACATCAAACTGATCTGTATGAAGACAAAATTGTGGCAGACATGCAGAGAGATATAATAAATTCCACTAAAATGCTACAGTGGCGCAAGGCATGCCTACTGTGAAATGCCAGGCGAGCGACCCCCCCCTCCAACCCTTCTATGTGAGGACAGTGCATGGAAAGTTGGGGAGGGGGCTTCTGCTCAGAACTGTCTCGAAATTAAATATTGTAGCCCAACATTATCACCCCCCCCCCACCCCAAAGAAAGGGCAGCAAGCTGAAATAAACTTTATTAAAGGGCATTCATTCTAACTGCATCAGAACACTGGATATAAAAAGCTTATAAAAAGGAATTTGTTCCAGTCGCCCTCAAATTCACAAAATGATAATCGTCAAAAAGTAATATAAGTGGCCCGTTCTTCTATTAGATTTTGGATTAAACGGGAGCACAACCATAAGTGTTTCTGGCATGATTTTGGTAACAGCAGTCATTCTAACTGCATCAGAACAGTGGAAATAAAAAGCTTATAAAAGTGGATTTGTTCCAATCGCCCTCAAATTCACAAAATGATAATCATCACAAAGTAATATAAGTGGCCCGTTCTTCGATTGGATTTTGGATTAAACGAGAGCACAACCATAAGAGTTTCTGGCACGATTTTGGTAACAGCAGCCTTGGGACAATTCGCCAGCAAGTGTGTGAGAGGGAAAGAAGGAGGGAAAGTGGGAGGGCTTGTTCAGGAGCACACGAAAACTCATGAAACCAGGCACTTGCACAGGTGGGGATATTTGACAGGCATTTTATGGTACACGCATAAATTTACACATGTGCAGTGGAAGGCACTGTGAAGAACAATGGAAGTAGTGCAGACACCTTCTTCTGTGATTCCTGCATCCTGCTTCATAAGCCAATCATAAGGGCAGTAGCAGTGATGTTGGTTACAATATGTGCCAACATAGTTGCAGGGCATATATATGGTTTGCCATGTAGTAATATCTCACACTGCATTTATAAACAACATAAATTAAACACTTAGTCTTTGTTGCAATTACATTCGCTCAAGTCTACATTCTCTTTCAGTTAAAGAAATAATCATAAAAATAGAAAGAAGACACAGAAAACCTACCATTTTTAACAAATCACGTCTTATGGTCTAATGTCAGTAACTCATGCCAAGCGACCACTGAATTAGCTGAAATCTGACAATGACTGTACCAGAAGGCCAAGGATAAAGATCTCAGGATTTAGAAAACATACCAGCTCCACAGGTTTGGCACAGGTCAGGGTCACACTCTCGTACAGCCAGGTAACAAGGACATTGCTTGGTGTTGCACTGTGCCTTGCAGCGGCACCCTGGAAACCGCTGTTGGCCTACAAGTGTTTCAAACAAGAAAAAATTGAAGTCAGAAAACTCACAATTTAAAGAATTGCATAATGCTCTCAGTACAGCACAAAAAAATATATATCTTTCTGAGTGTGCTATTGTGCTCATGGTAGCCAAAGAGCCGTTTAAATAATGAGTAGTATTAACATATTGAAAATTAAATCATCAGTAAAATGCAGAAATGACACTGCTAAGTATTGCATCATCTGAATGGCCAGCGCCTCCTCTATTTTTTTTCAATGCCAGTGCAAGCGCTCTCTCCTCAATGGGAACCGTCGGTCCACCTTATTTCAGGGAGTTGTCATTGTGCAACGCCACCTAAAGGGTGCTTGCATCACAAGTGTGTCTGAGAGGTCTGAGAGCGCGTCACTGTTGTTGCCTTGGAGACGCGGTAGATGCTGCATCGCCCTCCTATACAACATATCTATCAGATTTCTTCCTTTGCACTTCTTGCTTGGTAACTCTCTCTGTATGTTCTATACGGTGCTTTTTGTGTTTGCAATAATCTTGAGCGGCGCTTGAAGAATCAGCAGCTTTCTGGCATTGAGGCACCCTACGTTAACTTCATTCGCATTTTGCAGTGGTCGTTCCACTGATGACTGCTTATTGCTAAATGTATCAAGTGCTGTACGTTGTCATGTTCGTGTTTCCAGGAGCCTTGTTGATGAACATGACTTTACACATGTAGATGGTATTAAGGTCCAAATAGCAGAAAAGCCGTCTACGCTGCACCAGAAAAACGTTATCGGTTATCACACAACCTATAAGCTACCACACAGGTGCGCCAGCAGCAAACGACTCATCTTGTCAACACACAGTGTGACAGCCTAGCATGGCAACCAAGAGGGTTTCAAAGTGCCACCGCATGCATAAAGGTACAACTTATCAAAAAAATACTTCTTCTTCCGACAGCAGCCATGAGTAGACAACGGAAAAGAGTAGGAAAGAGTAGACGGAGAGGGTGGTAAATGGCCGGATCGGGTGCACCCGAATGGCGTTGAAAAAAATAGAGGAGGTGCTGAGTCAATAGAGGATGGCTGATAAATGCTGTGTATGTCATAGGTATATTTTCAGATGTTTCCATGCTATATCACCATCCCCTATTCATGAACTTGTGTAAAACAGCCGTTCAATAAAGTAGAATGTATGAAGCGGTACATACAGTCCGAGTTACAGTGGCAGAATTTTTCACAAAAGTTCTGTGCCATGACACAGGGACAGTTCTGGTCACAAGCTTGCCCAGGGTGGTTGCAAGGAGTGTAGTTGTACACATGATTGGAGGAACTGTCCTTCTTCAGCTGAATCTTGCGACAGTGCATGGACCAGAGTCGATGCTTTTTCTTCTTCTTGCGAGGCGGTGTGCTGTCGTGTACATGTTCTTCAGGTGGAAGATCTGCAAGTTCCCTCTGTGCAAATGCGTACACCTGCAACAATGTTCCAGTACTTTTAGCTTTAGATGGAGATTGGCAATGGTCACAATATAATCATTATTGTAATGGGTCTAAAATAGCGTACAGGATGATTAATAAAATAGATAAAGAGTAGGCACACCACAAAGCAATGTAGTGTCAACCGCCACGGTGTATAGTCACAATGATGGGGTGCAACGGCCAAGGATGGCCAAAGAGCACAAATAAATGGTATGATGAGTGACAAAGTGAAAGTGTTATGTCGCTGTATAGAGGCCTTAAAATTAGTTGTAAAGTGTATCAAATGTACAAGGGAGTGTCTAGCGTTTCATTCAAACACAACAATAAGAAGTGCTACAGTTCTGTCCAGACGGAACAAGTCGCTATGGGAAACATTCCGTCAAGATGGAACACATATCTGTGGGAATAGTTCCATTCAGAAAGAACAAAATGCTGCAGTTGGCGTTCCATCCAGTGAAGCTGTCATATGTAGTCATGCAGAGAGCAATATTCCCATCACAGGTCTTCCCATTATATGTAGGTATTCAACTCACACACTCGAAAACATTTTTCTTTCTTTCTTTTTTTTCATTTTCTGTTAAGGATACAATGATACTGTTTTTAAAAGCATATTTTACAGCATCTTGCGATTGGTCAACCCACCAATGAGTAAGAAACAATGGGAGACTTTTGTGTCTGGCCGACCTACATATTTTACTCGACACAGACCTTTCTAAAACCACAAACATAGCCACGCCGCATGCAGTGCCAAAAGCCAAGACTTCTTTGAGCCAACGCATATCCGCAGTACAAACTCAATACAGCTGTAACACATTACTGAATAAGTGCCACGTCATTCCATTCTGCCTCCAAACAGAAGTAGTAGCTGCATTACATTCAGACAGAACTGAAGTGCCATCATGGCTTTCTCTTCAGATTTCCAGAATCAAAATGAGTGAAGTTTAGCAGTCCTTTTCGTTTTGTTAGGACGGAATCGATATGCACGCTTAGCGTTCCATCCAGATGGAACCAAAAATGTGTGCTGCAGTTGTACAGTGGTGTACAGTAAGCGTCCTGTAAATAATAATAATAATAATATAATAATAATAATAATAATAATAATAATAATAAAGTGTCTAAGTGTCAAGTGGGGGTGTGAAACATCACATTTTGGATTTATGAATTTTTACAACGGGGTGCCCTTAGAAAAACAAGGGGCGTGTAAGGAAATTAAAGGGACTGTCGACCGTCTTTTGTCAATTTCCTGCGTTTTATTGCAACAGAAAGCGTAAGATTCAAAGTGTACAAGCTTGCAGTGGTTTCACCAGAAGAAGAAGAACGAAACACTATTTCAAGGGAAGGGGTGAAAAGGGGGACTTTATTGGGTGGAGCCCCAGGTCCTGGGTTACACTAGCTTACGCTGCCAGTCTAACGTGATTCAGAAGTGCAAGCTGAACCTCTGCGTCCAACCTGGCAAGTTGTGCCTTCCACTGCTCCAAACTAATTTCAGTGTCATTGCCTAAATATGTTTTTAATTATCTGGTTTTCTCTCACATACCCATGACATGTAGCGCAAAGTTGGCATGCCACCGCACCACAGGAAAACACCATGGTACAGCATTATATACATTTTACTTCAAGGGGTTGAGACACCAAATTTTGAGGCTATAGAAAGCTTGCTCTAGGCTTCCAAAGAGTGCATAAATGCTTATTTGCGTGATCGAGACCCATCGCAAGTGCAACTGACACCCACGTAGCTGTGTTGGAAGCACAGGGAAAGTTTTAGTGACAGCACACCACATTACAGTGATGTACTATAGGTGATGAACCAAAGCACCAGAAAAGCCATGATCGTGCTCTTTTGTGTTTTTTCTGCGGGTGTTTGGTGAATAGAAGGAGCCAGGGAGAACACAAAAGAAGGCAAGAATGTGGCGCCACAAGCATTGGGGGACTCACCACTCTCTTTTGTGTGTTGGCGCAGGTGCGGCACATGTATGCGAGAGCAGGTGACATAGCAGTGTGTTCATGCCCCCACAGTGGCATCACTGTTCAACGTGGCACCCAGAAACCGAAGCCGAAAGTCGTTCACATAAGCAAGACGATATTAAGTTATTTACCCATAATGTGGTGCTGTTCTAGTGTGCACTGTGCTTGCTGCAACAATAATAAAGGTTTGAAACAAAGAATGCACAAGGCACAAATACAGTGTCTAAACCCTCTTAACCTCAGTAGACTTAAAAAGACTCCCGTCTGCATTTTGCGGAGGTCTGTAATGTCTTCCCCTTAAAGGGATTTATGAGGGATGCTATACTTTTGTTGTGTGCTCCGCTGGCAAGCAAAAATGCCTTTTGGTGCCATTAATTGTGGGGTTCGCTTGTGGAAGCCTGACACCTTGCTCAGTCTGCGAGATGTTAAGCAAGAGTTCACAACCTCATTCCCTTCCAGGCTTGAGTGTCCCGGGCACCAGAATAGACATGTATGATGTTTATCTTTGCTTTCATTTGCTTTTTAACACTTGACTCTTTCATCTCAACTTTTCGTGTGTTCTTCTCTGTCCATATGTTTTAGTAAAGGTGCTACCAAAATTGTGCGACGGATGATCTCAGGCACTTTACCAGTTCCGCATCTAGGTTCTGGTACCTACTCTTGTCAGGATTTCTCGGCCTGATGGTGTCTGGCTGAAATGGTTTCTCAAGGATACGAGTGTTGTTGCCCTTAGCTTGGCATAATTATTGTGCATGCTGAAGCTCAACTAATTTTCCAGTTCGTGTGCCTACAGACAGCCCAGAGCTGCCTTATTGCACTTATTATCGAGCTGACCAGCCCTTCCTCGCTTTTGTTGTGTGTGAAAAGGCAGGCCGTATGCATGCACTAGTCTTAGCGTTTCCTTTGACAATACATATAGAATTCTTTCATGCAATTATTCTTTCGTGCCTTTCTTTCAAAATGTTAATTATTCTTTGAATCCTCCTTGCAATGTGTTTTGTAGCTGTTTTCAACATGGTGTAGCCTACTCTACCATTACTTTACTTCCAATCCAGATTCCCATGAGGCTTGTTAAATAACTTCTTGTATTCTTACGTCCTTACCCATAAATTTATATGTTTCCATTATTCGTATATCATTTTCTATGTAATCTGATTATTTCTAATTTTGATGGGACCCACTAAAGTCCACTGGCACTGGTTAATCGCTCACTATGGTGGCTTCCTGCAGAGCTTGTTCATTGGTTGCTAAAGGTCCTTGCATGGTCAAAATAGCAATATCGTCTGCATATACGGCTGTACCCCAGTGGTGGGATCTCTTCCAGAGCATGCATGCATAGCAATGTTAAACAGCAAGAGAGAAACGATTGCTGCTTGGGGGGTGCTCTCATTGAGCATCTCAAATAGTTTGGATTTGACTAGGCCAACGTTTATTATCCCCTTTTTTCCGGAAGGCCTTTATGTAAATCAATGTTCCTTCATCATATGCAATCTCGATTTGTTCAGAAAGGACGACATCGCGAGAGATGCTGTCGAAGGCTCCTTTTAAATCTAAGAATAACATTAAGTTCTCGCTGCCTTAGGGATTTCTTTCGTGTAGAAAGCCAGTAGAAAATCTTATTAAAACAGAATTTTTTCCATCTTCGTGGTCACCCGCTTCTGCACCTGTAGGGAGGTTGGCAACACTGGTTGCTGGGTTTTGAGAATATTAAGTTAAACATGAAAATTACTCGCTCTCGCAAAGGGGCACTACCTATGTGAGTAAAACAAAGTTGTAAGTAATAAATTTTGAACCTGCATGGTTATATTGTCTTTTTCGTTATACTTGGAACTTGGAGATTGACACCCCCACCAAGGATGGTGCCACTGGTTATTTTTTTCCCTGACTTAGATATCGTTCCTTCAAGTTGGCTATATTCTAAAGATATAGCCAACTTAAAGATATTGTTCCTTTCTTTCATCTGCTCATTTCCTTAAATGCGCCTGTTTCTGGCAATGTAAGAAACAATCTTATTTTCACCACCAACAACAATAACAAGGAAAGCCAGCAGTAGACAGTCCCTTTAACAAACACAAGAAACAAACAAAATGTGTGGGAGTCAAACCTAGGGCATCATGGCACAGATGTCATACTTTGTGGGAAAACTTACGACAACTACACTGGACCAAAGTATGCATTTTAATTCCCTCTGGACACAATGTTGACTTCAGCAAGTTATTTTGTCCGGATGAACTGCCACGCACGCATTTCCATTCCGTCTGCAGAATGCTATTGATGCGTTTCAATTCCGCCTGGAGAGAATGTTTATTGCAAATAGTTGTTCCATCTAGACAGAACTTTAGCACATCTTATCGTTCCGTCTGAATGGAACCTTAGCCACGGCCAGTATACAACTACTAAACAATGGCAATGACTGGTGAAGTGTACTGTGAGTATAAGAGGGACGATATCAGAGAATTTACTAAAATATTTCATCTGAATAGCACAACAACATTAGCAGACCGTCAATACAAGGGCTTGAAGGTAAGCGTTCTACAAAATGCTGCCACACCAGCAATCTCTAATGATATTGCAAGTATGTTCAGCTGCTGCTTCTACTACAAAATTATTCGTGTCTTCCTTCTTGTTCTGGTTGTCTGTTCAAATAAGCACACAGTGGATGCTTCACCATATTTGAAGACTAATACATATATCCCAACAGCATGAAAGAACACTAATAATACTCACTTGACAAAAAGAAAAAGAAAAAAAAAAGAAGTTCGACACTCAGAAACTTTATCGGATAAAAAGGGGTGTTTTCTCTATAAGCTATGGAAAAGCATTCCTTGCTTGTGGCTTGTGCCTCTTGGGACTCACATAAGACGTGGAGAATGGTCATAACATCTACTGACTGATGGTTCACCACCAGCCAGCAAGGAGGGCGTAAAATGAATATTCTATCCTGGACGTCACTTTATCATCTAGTGTAATTGATGACTGATTCCCTAAGTAAGGCATAATTATATTAACTTTATTAATGTTAAGCATACCACATACTCTGCCAGTAAATTCTGTTTTCTGCACAAACAGGAAAAATTAGCTTTTTTTTTTTTCCATGGATGGGCTTTTTCTATCTGTGGGTATGTCACCCTCAATGCCTCCATGTCTAAGTGCCCAGCACATATGACCAGGGTGGTTCATTTTTGGGCAAAACCTGATTTTACCCTATTCTTACACCCCGAGCAGGTTCTAGGAAAATCAGGTTAAACCCGATTTCTCCCCAAATTCCAACATAACACACCAACCAATTCATTAAATGTAACACAGAGTCTACGGTGTGGATGCTCTAGCTATTTTGCATTGGTGCAACAAAGTTACATTCTGTTGTCTAAAATGAACACCGGTGAAATATAGTTCAATTACCAAGCTGTGTGCAGCACTGTGCATATTACCTGCCTCTCATATGTAAATTCAGATTTGTAAGTATGACCTGAAAAAATAGACTTTCTGTATGGTTTCACAAAACCTGATTTCCCCCAATTTCGACGCTGAGAAATAGCACCAGATTCTTACCCCCTGAACTTCAAAAAAAATGTAACACTCAAAAATGAACAACTCTAATTTGATATGCCAGTCAAACAAATATGGTGTAAACCAAATTAAAGAGTGCTCACTGAGAATAGATTCTTATCTTTTTGGAGTAACACTAAGGCTTTTATGACACTCAGCAGGTATGTGAATATTAGTGCCTAATGTAGTCTTTCTTTCCTGACATAATTTACACCTGATAACACTGCATAATCTCTGATCTTAAAGATACTGCTTTCTGGCTCAAAAATCTCCACAGAAAGCAGCAAAGACCAACTGCTGTGCAGTTTGTCCTTGCAACATAACGCTGAAGGTATGAACCAGTCAAAAGACAACATTTCTGAAGAGAGAAGAGCTGCACATGATTGGTTTGTTGTATGTGCCTTAACACAGTTTCTCAGTGTTTAACAATGTGAACAGCTTAACTGTTTCATCAACTAAAATTAGTGTATGACATAACATACATCATTGAAACAACAGTGATGAAGTGGACAAGGATACTTATGGAAGGACCTCAATAAATAAAACACACACTAGTGGGAGAGACTGGGTTTACAACCTTCATTCTTTAAAATGCACCTATATCTGAGTACGTGGGTTGCTAGAGGATAGAAAACATTACTAAACCAATATTACACTGAATAATCAAACAGGCAATAGTACAGTAAAACAAAGTGTGTAGGGTAAGGCTCTTTAGTGCTTTTCTTTTATGTTTGCCCCCGCCATTACTCTTTTGCATATACATACTTCAAGGAGTGCATGTGCTCAAGTTTGCTACCTGATCAAACTTGGGTAATTAGAGCTGATTGATTCTTTTATGAAGGATCATTATGAGTAAGGCTAGCTGCACTTCACTCTCTAGTTAAGAAATTCCTTGTTTTTGCATAAAACAATGCCAACCTTCTCTTCTCTGATTATTTTTTTGATGGAATACATTCATTTAGGTAGAGACGGTGACTACGAAAATGTGACACTCTCTAAGCATAGACATGACACCTTATGTTGTGACCAGACAATGTCAGCCTGTTTAGAATGCTAGTCCTAGCATGAGGCCCATGACAACAAGTGCAGTAAAAAAAGTGTTATAAGTTGAAAAGTTGTAAGTTCCTCTAGCACATTCCTAAAATAATTCATGACAGCGAAAAAGCCATCAGTACTCAAGTGTTCCTAGCTGGTCTCCATTGAGGGATAGGCATACTCAGCATGACATGGCTGACCCCACCCATTTGAGCGTGTATAACCTATGCTGTTCTGCAGCCTTACAGCGACTTGAAGCTGTTTGGGAAGCTAAACTAGGAAACGAAGTTGAAGAAACTAGTATTACAAATTAAACCATATGAAAAGCAAGAAGCATTATAAAATATAGCACCTACTGCATGATTCTCTTGCACAGCTGATATGCCATGCTTTGACCAAGTGCAGCCAATGTGAGAATTAACAATCGTTCCGCATTCCGCTTCCGTAAAAATGCAGTTTGCGCAGTCAGAATTTCATCTTGCAACCTTGTGCTTAGTTGTGTAATGTTACAGCCATTAAGCCACCACAATGGATGAGATTTCATCCTGCTGTCAATTTTCAACACTAGTGTTGTAAATAAAGAGAAGCTTCAAGTTTTGACTACAGCAAGCGCATTAGATGTAAATGAATTCTGGCTCACTTGAGCGCAGGTCTTGGTACGGAGGAGTATGGCAAGTGCACAGTAGTTTCCATAAAAGACTCGCCAAAGAACACGGAACAGTGACTGCTCAGCTCCAGACCACTGTTCCTGAAGTTCCTCTTGTGATGGCTGTACTACCGGTTCAAGTGATGCAAGTAGGCGAGCAGCTTTGCTTTCAAATGATTTCCCTGTAAGAAAACGCAGCCAGTTTAACTATGGAAGAAAATGTAACATCTACAGAGCTAATGTTAATCCTAATCAACCTAACTTTTACGATCCAGCACTATTAATGTGCTTTTATCTCCACATATCTCCAATAACAATTTGCTAATGAAAAGAATAAGGGAAGCAGCCAACCTGACAAGCTGTTGACAGTCATCTGTGCTGGTTTATCTAAGTCTTTCTCAGAGATGTCACTCTTTTTGCTATTTGTGCGTGTGCTGTCATTGCTATCTTCACCACTCGCTTCATTCCCACTGTCCACAGAAATCTGCTTCTGCATCTTTCGCTGTTCCGATGACTCCCTTTCTTCCTTGAGCTTTGCTTGCAGCTTTGCTTTCACAGAATCCTAAAGCAACAGAGCATCTCAACAATGAACTAAGCATTTGCAGCTTAAAAACATGCACGTGCAAAACAGTGAAAATGATATTATATTGAGCTCAAGTGCTATCACAAGCCTACTGAAGCACCCTGTTTTCAGAAAGCCACAAGTAAGTGCATCTAAGCCATAACATACTCAAACTGTTTTTCACAGGAACGTTGTGCAGTACTGAACTTAAAGGTTTCAGCAATAGGCTACACAAAAATTTCTGTGTTGTACAACTATTTCATTCCATTCCAACGTTTGAAGCAAATCACAAAGAGTGGCATTAGCAGAGAGGAAAACAAAACACTTAACTTGAATGTATACTATGGAATAAAAATATTAAGTTTGCAAATGCCATTTACAGGTTTTGGATGATCAATACAAAACACAACGTATCACCTTCAGTGGCATCTGTATACAGCAGAATTTCACTGATACAACCTTCACGGGAACTGAGAAATTAAACATACTGTCTGAAAATCATATCAACTGTACAAAAGCACATTGCACCTATGGGGCGTCAGGTGGGGGAAAAAGTACTGCCCTGCAAAATGTATGAGGCAGGATCGTATTGAGATTTCACAGCATTGACACTTGTTCAAAAGGTATGGGCACTACAAATTTATAGTAGTAGTGGTACCTCAATTTCAAAAGGCAGCAGTGACACAGATTGCAAAAGCAAAAAAAGAAACAAAGAAAACTACAGCATTCTTCGTCTCACCAAGTGGAGGTAGCAATGCGAGCTACATGGCTCGGTGTCCAACTTCATATCACAGCTTTTCCGCTTGTACTGGCTTGGTGCTGGATGGAACGCTGAAACCAACCAACCAACGTTAATATGTGCTGAGAGTGGGGAGCACAGAGCAAGACAGACAGGAGAGTTGACTGTTTCATGCTGATGTACACACAGGACACCAGCCTTAAGCTGCAGCGACCAATCACACCAGGCATTCTACTGCACATGCTTTTTTCTTCTGACCTTTCCTCTGATTTGTGCTTTCTGTTGCCTTCCAATATTCAGTAAGTGTGATCACTATATTTGCGTATTGCTTGTGGGAAAGGCAAGATTTGAGAAAAACAGAAAACCTTACAAGCTACGAGGGAAAGTGCCCATAGAAGAACACTTACAGTGCCAACAAGGAAAAATAAGAGAGCTTTAATGGCATCAAGAATTATTGATGCAGTGGAGTCTGTCAGTGTGACAGTTTTGCCAAAGGATATAAACCAGGAGCAAAGAGAAAATGGGACAGAAATGCTTTATTATTGTTTATAGATTTGTTTATGCATGTACTGAAATCCACGGAAAATGCAATGACCACTTTCTCACTTAAATGGGCCCTGCGACACTTTATCGAATGCTTTCTGGAGCATAGGAGTATGTGTAGTACTGAGGCGAATGCAAAAGGAATGATAAGAATCCATGCACGAAAATTCCTTAAAGTTCAAAACACGAGCAGATGATCTAAAAAAATTTTCCCTTTCATATTTCACTCTCCTGCTAACGCCGATGGTTGCTTCCAATCAGCACAAGCCTCTCATAAAGAGATAACGGAACTTTCGCCTCAAGGGGGGGGGGGGGGGGGTGCAGAAAGTGTCGTGCCACCACTCTTTTTGACAAAGTTGTCATCATGGTTACAGCAAACCAAGTGTATCAGTCAGGAGAGGCAGTTGTTTTCGAAATATGATACTTAAACAGATTTCCTTTTGTATGCCATGAAGTGTAAGGGATGTTCCTGCTGTGCCCCTAACGAGTCTCAAACCCTTTCAACTGCACCACTGCACTGGTACGTAGCACCTCTGCTGCTCTCGACTGGTAATAAGGCTCAGTGCAACAAAAAAAGGAAAAAGACATCGGGGCGTCTCCCCGTGCCAGTTCAGCTGCCACCTCTGCTGAGGGCAGAAAATAGACAAATTTTGCCTGTTCGAGGCTACGCTTTTTAAACCACAGCAACTAACGCACGCGTTTATGGTTCGACAACACCGCTTGACATAAGTTCCTGTATTTTTCGTGTTCAACAGCGTGGCCTAGCAGGGATCGATGAATGTAACACTCAACTTCGAAAAGTCAAGTCAATCACAATGCACAGCCACTGTCATCACTGCGTTGTAATCACTTCTTGTAACGAAATTCACTGTTGCGTGTTGCCAAGGTTCAAGCAGAACTCTGCATAAGGCAGTTTCTTTGTTGAAACAAAATTACAACCCCTTCACTTCTGGCGCTTCCACTCTTGCTGCAACATCCCCGCATGCTGCTGTTTTAGAATAAACAATACAAATGCTCAGCTGGTGTCACAGGGCCCCTTTAAAGCCAGAGTCTCAATCATGGTAGAAAATTCTCAATATCTGCTAGACCATAAGGTGTAGAAACTTTTGATACATCTATATTACCTGCATTCTGCACCTAAAAATTCTTTAATGGCACAGACATCAAAGGAAAATGTGCACATTTGCAGAGCAAGTGGAACAGTGGGAGGACACTGACACACCAGATGCTCTTAGATGCAAGAATGATACTAGATGTAAGTAAGAAATACCAACAATGTGCCACAAAACAGTGGTCCAAAGAGTTCACCTCCACGTCATCACAGCAAAGTTGGCTCTCCTGCCTCTCTTGCTCTATATTAAGTAAAATAGTGCTCACTTAAGCCAGGGTTACAGCCATGCATAGCATCCACTACTACGTTAACACAAAAAACAGTAAATACAAAAAAGGGTCCCAGGGTGCGCTACTATAAAGAAAATCTGGGATACTAAATGTTGCAGTTCACATTCCAAGCATGATGTAGCATGAGATGACCATGAAATGCAATGACTCATGTTCATGTTAGCTTGTGTCTCCCACATGTCAAATTCATACTGTAAACACTCATATTTAGGCAGAAGCAATGAAAGGAACTTTCAGTACTGCAGCAGAAAAAGCAAAAAGTTCTGTCTAGTGTATGCAGAATATGTTTAGAACATTCTTGTTTGGTTGTCAAACTGCCCTGCAAAGCATTAGGATAAGCAACAACCTAATTCAATTTCGATTTGATGTGCTCTTATCCTGGCAAAATAAACACAAAACTAAAGAAATAAAAGCAAGATGGATAGAGGATTCTTTTCTCCAACTCACTCCGATCTCGCTGTTTTTCAATATACAAGGAACTTCACTATCATCTAATACATGCTCTTTTGATACAATGTAGCTTGGTTGGATGTATGCATGTGTCGTGTTGTGTGCATTATGACAAAATGATGCAGTGACGGGGCATATTCTCTGTGACAAGTATGAACTGGTAACAACAAGACAGGAAAGGCTTACTCAAAATTAGCAACCTGAAGCATGTTCTAATAAGGCCGCCTGCAGAAACTGCTATCAAATCACAAATACATGAACAGATTTAGTGAAGCAATGAAAGGAGATAGTTTGCGCATGTAAATGATTGTGCTGCCTTGAATTTGACACCGAAAAAATTACAAGAGGAAAGGAACGCAGGAGAACATAGTGAAACTATTTTTTCTGTTGGAAATCAGTTGATAATTGTGATTATGTTAAGAAAAGGATGCTATTTTCTGCAGCCCTTGTGGGGAGCATGGCTCAGTATTCATAGGGTGAAGTAAAGGAAATGAAAGACTGGAGAGGAGATGAACACTGTAGTGGAGTGCTCTGGAAATTTTGACCACATGGGGTTCTTTACCATGCAGTGACATTGCACAGTACATGGGCCTCTATTTATTTCGCCTCCATTGAAATAAGACCACACACGCGGGTTTAAACCCCTGTCTCTGGGGTCTGACATAGCACTGTGACCACCAGACCACCCCAGCTGAAGGCGTGTTAACATTCATAAAGAAAAAAAGGATGAGGGATAACGCATTGTCATATCATGGGCCAACACGATATCCAGAACCACTGGATTCACTTCCACCTATCATGTCTTGCAAACTCAATTTCAACTTCTGAGCATGATAGTGCGTGCTTACTCACTTGTATTTTTGGATTGAGAGAGCTTCCCATGCTTCACTCTCTAGTTTTCCTTCCTTTTTTTCCAACGCTTTCGTATTGTTTAGCAGAGGCAACCACGTGCAAACTGTACAGCAATCCACAAAATTTCTAGGCACTTTTCTAGGTCTAAACAGCAACAGGTCTGGTTAATCTTTACTATTCCTCAGCTGAACGGGTTCTCATACACAACACAGCTCTTGCGTTCCGCATATCTGGTCATATGCTCAATATGACAGGCTAATAAGTTTTATTGTGGGGTCCTACATTCACTTTCCTGCACATGCTTTCCAATTTGTACAAAGCTGAAAAAAAGCACACAAGCCTGAGAAAAGCACAGGCAGAGAAAAGCTACACAATAACCTAGTCAGGTGCTTCAATTTGCCGTGAAAATATGGCAGAGGTGTGGGCAAAATGTTTTACAGGGCAGTACTGATATTTAGAATTTTGGTATGATTGTAATCGAGTCAAGCTTGCATGTGCTAACAGCTCCTTTTCTGCATCCTGGTAGACACGAGCTTGGCGCTGTGCCCCTTTAGTGACAAGTTTTGTGCGCTGGCATAGTTGTTCAGATAAGTTGTCGCTACTTACACCTACGACTGACTTGTCACAAACAAGGCAATCATTGACTAGTGGGCTGTTATAGCCACACCTTTTTAATGGTTAAGCAGTGTTGTAAAAAAATTAGCAGTGGTGGACATGACAGCTTTCATATATATATATATATATATATATATATATATATATATATATATATATATATATATATATATATATATATATATATATATATATATATATATATATATAACGAGATAACTTCTATTTCCCTACAATTTTCTGGCTTTGCTGTCGGCTGGCTTTAAGTGGTTGTTGCAAAAGACAGCTTATTTACTCCCTTATATATATATACCATTTACAAGTGCAAAGTGGACTCTTTCTTTTTTTGACAGCAGTGAAAGAAAGTGCCAACAGAGTTGATGCCCTCAAAGATGAGAGAACACCTTTGGTTTTTGGTCCCATATAGCACATAGGTGAATGTGTCTAAATTCTTCAGTGGCACTGTGGCAGCTGGAAGTGAAAGCATAGTCCTCGAATGGTCAAATCAACGTTGGTTTTCTGGCCTCAAAACGATCATGTTCGGTGATGGTCATAAACCTCAGGCACCAGCATGAACAATGTGCACTTGTTGCTCAGCTGTGTCATGGAAGTAGTTTCATTAGCCAGGTCGGCGATAAAACTGCTATCCTACTCGTGAGAGCACATTTGTTCCAGGAACCCAAGAGACAAGGCAGACAACCAATGTGTTGAAATCAAACAATGTTTATTCCCTCCCTCAAGGCAGTTATATGTATCAAGCCTGACCAACATCTACCATGGTGGCCCCAATGGCAGCTGGCTACAAGGCTCACAACTAGCAACCCCTACAAATAATGTTGGTAAATGCTCCCTGGTTTAAGCTTTATAGTATACATATGCAGACAAGTGGACAGAGGGAAAGCTGTCACCACAACTCAGTTCCGAGAGTGTTGCATGCATAATGCAAAAATTGTGTGCACCACTCTCATCTGTAGCATGTCTCCATTTTCGGTTGCCTTTTCCTTCTTAAGAATATCAGGTTTATCACAAATTTGCCCTAGCCACCATTCTAAAGCCTAACGAGATAACTTCTATTTCCCTACAATTTTCTGGCTTTGCTGTTGGCTGGCTTTAAGTGGTTGTTGCAAAAGACAGCTTATTTACTCCCTTATTCAGTATTACTCGTTACCTTTTGCACACTAAAAGCTCAACTTCATTTTTAAAAAAAATACTTTGGGGGAGGGCTGTCCAATACTATATGCAGTCAAGTAAAAATGTGCGTTGCACATACTAAGCTAGCATGGATATATGAAAGCTCAGCTTCAACTACAATGAACAGTCTTTCCATTTTAGTCTATAAAGACATAGCAGGTTCAACTACTCAGGCCTCAACACAAGGGGAATAAATGTGTGCAAACCAGTCACACTTTCTCTCAGATACAAAGAACAGTCATATCTGAGCCTTAGACACACTGCAATTGACAGACAAATATTTTAAATGAAGCCGTTAAATTTATTCATCCTAGCGAAGCCAAGAATATAAAAGAGCACTCCTGAATATTTTGCGGTCTTGCACCCATTCATGCTTGAACTGATCACGCTTCACACCCAAATTTTTCTCATAAGCCATTATCCTTTCACAGTAATTAAGCTGCCATCTCCAGTGAAATTTCCCTAGTATAAGTTATTCAGTTTGTTCATATTTGATAATTTTCTCCTCCCTCCCCTCAGTTTTTGATAAGACGTATCCATACTCACTGCTTTCATCTACCATTTGCACTATTTTCTCTTAACCAAACAAGTCCAGATAAAACTCAGTTTTTTTTCTACTGATGATTTTATTTTTCTTGTGCGCTTTTCGACTGTCAAAACCATGTTGCTCCTTTTTTTTTTTTCCTGATTTAAAGGGCCCCTCACCAGGTCACACACCTTGTGAAGTAGTGAGTGTTCTACCAAAAGAATTTTTCGAAAGAATTCTTCAAATTAGTTCATTACAAGTGGAGACAAAAATATTTTGCAGTGGTGCAATAAAGTGAGCTCCACACTGCTGCCACTTGGCCAGTCTAGCAAGTAAAATTCCCTCCCTGCCTTTTCCAGCATCGGAGCAGAGGGGTCACATGATAATACGTATCATTACGTCACACCCTCCTACTGACACATGTACGTGACACCCCCGCCCTCTCTTTGGGGGGGGGGGCAAGTTTACGTGGTGGGGCAACTTTCAGTAAGGTCTGTGAGCAACGTCGCGGCATGGATGCTGATGTAAGCGATGGCGCTTGACATAGTCAGTTGCTGTTACGGCTATAATCCTCACCATGTTCGAGAGGGATGCACACAAGAGGGGAGCAAGCAAGAAATGGCTTTTCTTTTCAAACTTGAATTGCTTCTACAGTGCAAAGACGTGCAACTCTTAGCAGACACGATCACAAGCATGCAATGTATACATTGCGCTTGTCAGCTCAAAATGGCCAGACCTGGTGAGGGCCCCTTTAACAGAAAAGTAGGCCCGCAGGATTCACAATGGCTGTTTACATATGAATTCCAGTCCGTTTGTGTCAACTGTACATATATGACTGTCATCATCATGATCAGCCTGTCTATGCCCACTGCAGGGCAAAAGCCTCTCCCATTGATCTCCAATTATCCCTGTCCTATGCTAACTGCGACCAATTTATCCCCGCAAATTTCTTAATCTCATCTGCCCACCCAACTTTCACCGCCCCCTGGCATGTTTGCCTTCTCAAGGGATCCACTCTGTTACTCTTAATGACCACAGGTTGTCTTGCCTTTGCACTACATGCCCTGCCCACATCCATTTCTTCTTAATTATTATTATTATTATTATATAATTTATTATATTCTTATTAATATGTCCGGAACATGGCATTTGTTCCAAACCCACTCCACTGTCTTCTTGTACCGTAAGCTTACACGTACCATTTTCCATTCCATTGCTTGGTGCGTCATCCTAAATTTAAGGTGAACCCTTTTAGTGAGTCTCCAAGTTTCTGCCTCCGGTAAGATGCTGCTGTTATACACTTTCCTCTTGAGAGACAATGATAAGCTACCATTCATTATCTGACAACGCTTGCCGAATGCACTGCACCCCATTCTTATCTTCCCGATTACCTCAGCCTCATGGTTCGGATCAAGGGCCACTAAATGGCCTAATTATACATACCGTATTTTCCGGTGTATAAGACGCGGTTTTTTCCCCAAAATTTTCGGATGTGCGTCAACGGTGCATCTTATACGTACTTTTTAGGGGCGAAGCTCCTTATGGCGTGGCCCAAGCGTCCTAGGTAACCGCCTCTCGTGCATGCAAACTGCAGTTGGGTGACGATATACTAGATGGCGCTGGTCGTCATCGCCCTTTCGGTGAATATGCCGCGGTCGAGCTCGACGACTCCCCCTCTCTCGCCCCCACTCTCTCCCTTTCCCTCCCTCTCTCCCCTCCCCCCTCTCCCTCACAACCGTTCAACGGTCCCCCCTCTCTCGCCTCGCGATGCCGACGCAGGCAGCGTCTGCTAGCAAGTTTCTTGTTTCCCGTATATATGGCACTGGATTTTGACCTCCAAGGTAGTGCCTCTGTGCGATTTCTCCTGTGCGTGATTAAACAATGAAAATTCACAGCGTACATGTAAAATTAAAGTGAGCTGCAAGTCACCATAACTCTCATCGACCCTTTAGTATAAACGCGCGCGATCTCACGTCGATGATGTACTGGGCAGAATTCACGGTTTACCGATGAACCTCCGCAGCTTCGCCCACTCATCATCATTCACCCTGTGGATATGCTGTGATTTTTGTACTTCTTTTGGGAGAAACTCGTGTTAATGCTGATGAGTCTTTTTTGTTTAAAGGGTCCCTGAAACGTTTTTTTGACATTGCGTCACTGATTAGGCAACACAATTGCGAAATCATTCACACCATAAATAAAGCGAAGCACAATGCGCTAAGGCAGCTATGGGCTTATTTCTGTCGCCTTCCTCCTTACCACTGCTGTTCCTCCTCAACTCGATCTGCTGCGAGTGTGCGCTAGCGACGACAGCGCCTCCCGCGTCAGCCGCTCTGCCGAGCCTCCCGTAGTGACATAGCGCCCCGATATCCTCACTGAGGTCGCCCGCCTCGGCAGTGCTAGCCTCTGTAATAGAGCGCCGGCGACTCGTGTGACGCCGCCAGATGCCGTGATGATACCGTTGGCTGAAACGAAGGAGTACGTTGTAGAAGCACGTTGTTCGCAGCTAAGTTTTGAAAATTACGCGCACGTCACTTGGGTCGGGGCCAATCAGCGACCTCTCATTCGATCGCTCGATGACGGGGGCGTTTGAAAACGCTTTTTGGCGAGCCGCTGCGACCTTTTGCGATACGCGTGTTCAAAACCTTATTGTAAATTACACACTTTACGCACAGCGCTAAAATCTGTCCTGTAATGGTCCTAGTGACACGCTCTACCGGATCACCATGTTTGCACAAAATCGTCAAAACCGTTTCAGGGTCCCTTTAACGACTAGAGCAGTCCGACGCGAATGATGCGTCATAATTATAATAACGAAGACTCAACGTGCCGGTACTACAGTTCCACAACAAAACCAAAGTACATAAAATGCAAAAATAAAAAAAAAAGATGTATGTCGTGTAATAACGTGTAATATAATGCAACTAGTGCGGTAACTCTTTTGGATACGATCTAACGTAACACCGCAGAACGTACGGCTGCTCCAGGGAAGGCGTAGCACGTAGAAGTGTTTATGAGCCGCTGATGGCTGCCAAGATAGCGCTATCTCGGCAGCCGACAGCCGAGCGACACTACCCCCCCCCCCCCTCCGGCGTCTTTTCATGCTCGTTAAAGACGGGCGGTGCCTTTCCTCCCCGCATCGACGGCAGGTGTCCCAATCGGGGCGATGTTATCACATCGGCCCTCGGAGCGACGGAGATAGGCCGGGCTCGTTTGATCTCTGCTTCAGCCGTTTTCCTCGCCCCCCACTCGCATGCTTTTATTCTAGCTACCGTACTTGGGCTTCGGGGACTTCCGGAGAAAAGAATCGGAAAAAGGGGCATCGCACTCGCAGCCCCTTTTGCGTATGACTGCGCAGCGAGGGGCGCGGCTGTTGGTCCGTGCGTGCGCGCCGGCGAGCTGGGAACGGGGAGCGCAAAATATGCGTTTTTTTTTTTTTTGCAAAGCTGGCTAAATATTAGGGGTGCGCAAATTATGCGAGGGCGCAAATTATGCGGGTAAATACGGTATTCCAAAGCGCGTCGGAGGACGAGGACTTTGAGGGCTTCGACGAATAAAATGTTTTTCCTGCAGTCATGCGGAACGTTTCAGAGGGTGTGCATTATGTTTTCTCGCAAGTTTGGTGTAGTAGAAGTTTTCTTACGGACTAGCGCTCAGAAACGTAAGTACGGCATTTTACAAGCCTCGCTCACCCCCACGTTATGAAGTTTCTTTGAATATAGGTGCGTCTTATATACAGGTGCGTCTTATACACCGGTGCGTCTTATATATTAATTTTTGCATGCAAACTTGCGAAATCTGGGGGGTGCCTCTTATACAAAGGTGCGTCTTATACACCGGAAAATACGGTATTCGCTTACCAATCCCAATGCCTCGCCACCTATATCAAACCGCTGTGTTCGCCCAAGGCTATTGAACATTACTTTAGTTTTCTCCATCTTAATTTTCAGGCCCACTGTTCTACTCTACCTATCTAGGTCAATAATCATGCTTTGCAAATTTGCCTCCTGAGTTACACAGCAAAGCAGTGTCATCAACAAACCTGAGGTTACTGAGGTATTCACCATTAACCCTTACACCCACTTGTTCCCAATCCAATGTTTGATTTCTGGGGTTTTATGTCCCAAAACCAGCTAACCAGCTACGATTATGAGAGATGCTGTAGTGGAGGGCTCCAGAAATTTCGACCACCTGGAGTTCTTTAATGTGCACTGACATCGCATAGTACACGGGCCTCAACATTTCACCTCCATAGAAATGCAGACGCCGTGGCCGGGATTCGATCCTGCAACCCTTGGATCAGCAGCCGAGTACCATGGCCACTAGACCACCATGGCGGAGCCCAATCCAAGATTCTAAATACCTCTTGTAAACATGCTGCGAATAACATTGGAGAGATTTTGTCCCCTTGTCTTATGCCCTTCCTTACAGGTATTTTACTGCTCTCCTTATGGAGGACTATGGTTGCTGTGGAGCCATTGTAGAACTGCACTTCTCCATATTTTTCCATCACAATGTCCCTCCTTGAGTTTCAACGTGCAATACACCCAATTATGCAATACACCCAGTTAGGTTCCTTTAGTATTTGTGAAGAAAGACAAGCTCCTAACAAGATCACTTTTCTAGATCTTATTGCCAAAACCTATGGTTTCAGAAACATCCTCTGCTCAATGACAGCTCAACAAAGACATACAATGAAACCTGCATCTTGCTGCTGATAACTGCTTTTAAGATGTGCAGAAGTTTGCAAATGGGCACAATAGAACAAGGCCACTAACAGCACCTATTAGTCAGACAGAGCACAGAGTAAGCTCCGCACTGTGAACATGACATTGGGGACCGCTACTAAAGCCAGCTTTGTACTTCTGGCTTTGTACTTTGTACTCAAGCCAGAAGATATGACAATAGCATGGATAGAGTGACCATAGATGAAAATATCTTCCTTGATTACAAGATTCATTTCTACCATTTAAATATTACTGATATTATTCTCCTTTCACATTCTATGCATTCAACATCAGCCCTTCGAAGAAAAACTGCCAGAATAATTCATCACCACACATGAATTCATAGCATTAGTGTAACATATTTTCTGAAAGCTAGCTTTATGCTTAATATATATAATTAGTGGGGTTTTACATCCCAAAACTATGACATGGTTATGAAAGACGCCATAGTGGAGGTCTCAGGAAATTATGACCATCTGTGGTTCTTTAACGTGCACTGACATCGCGCAGTACATGGGTCTCAACATTTCGCCTCCATTGAAATGCAGCCTGGACAGCCAGCTGGAATTTAATCCCATTACCTTCAGATCACCAAATGACATAGCCACTAGAACACCATAGTGGGGCCTGGCTTTATACTTACATTATGGCAATATGTAAGCCACGAGGGTGATACTTTCATTGACTTTCCTGTTTGATAGGTCCTCCGAGTTGACATAAAATAAAATGCTCACACGATGCAATTCTTAAGGTGACGTAGACATGGTGGATGAAGAGATGAAGCATGAGAGGCTGATCATCAAGCTTTGAAATAAGTTATTAAGTGCTGTAACATAATGCAAGATGAACACCACCACCCTTCTTTTAACATAATATTTTAGCGTGGCCGAGGTAATGACATGTTGGAACCCCTTTACGTATACCCAGAAAATTTTTACTTATAATACGTGGCATTGGTATGAGTGCTGAAAATACATGCACATTGTGAGATACATGAGTTTATGGGCTTAACAGTAATGCTTCCACTTTAAGGAAGTACTTGAAGGCTCACACCTTTCAATGTGACTGCTACAGTTGGAAAGGCAAGGATGTAGCTCAAGACAGTCACTGCTTTTATAAACCAAAACTCTGTTGTTATATAAACAGCAGAAAAAAGAAAAGGGGGACAGTTTAAAAAGAAAACAGGACACAAGTCTTGTTTTACATTGTCCATCATTTTTATTGCACTATTTTCATAATGAATTCATACCAACTAGTGCTACTTTCCACTTTACTGAGCACTGTTAGCTGCTTAAGCCTTTTTTGACACTTCAAAGCTTTACGACCAGCCTAGCTTGCAGAAGTCTGCTCTATGAAACATGGCCATTCAGAGTGACATGGGAAAGCACATTGTAAATACAGGCAAAAGTGCAGCAGGATGCTGGGATCTAGTAAGCATTAGATACAAATGCACACACACAACCAAGAAAAGCCTTGGAACAAAGGAAGTAGTGGAAGGTGAAGGCAGAAATGCAAATAGTCGTGTTGTGTTTACCTGGAAGAATATCCATCCCTCTATTTGCTAATAAGTAAGGACACAAAAAAAATGGTGGGAAGT
Source organism: Hyalomma asiaticum (assembly GCA_013339685.2). Taxonomy (NCBI): domain Eukaryota; kingdom Metazoa; phylum Arthropoda; class Arachnida; order Ixodida; family Ixodidae; genus Hyalomma; species Hyalomma asiaticum. The sequence goes on from CM023481.1 coordinate 307,054,085, forward strand.
TGAGGAGAAACAGGAACCAAAGGGAAAAGAGAATAAAAAGAGTTACATACTTTTTAAATAATCAGCAGTACTGGAAAAAAAATATACTAATATAACAAACTCAAACCATCACACATTTTACCTCGCCTGCTTTCTGCAAAGTGCTCTACAGGGTCGAGGTAAACCAAGACCAATAACAAGGGCCTCGGCTTGGTTTTGCAACACTACCTCACAACAGTTATTTATTGAAAATACCGTATTTACACGATTGTTAGCTGAATCAAGTGTATATCAAAGACCCCCCCCCACCCCTCCTTTCTTTCAAAATCCACAAGTCAAAAGAAAAAAAAACCGATTGGCGGTATATCTTTTAGTTTTGATTTTAAGTAAATCCCCCAACTTACAATTTTAAATTTCAGCAAGATGGGTTGAGTTATAATCATGCAAATATGGTAACATATAACTGGGATGATTAAAATTAAAACTTAAGATGCTCTGATACAACAGCAGTAACGTAAACTGTTGCACAGTCATACAAAAATGCAAAACATTTAAGATTTGACAGAGACAGATATGCACAGCTACTTCCAGTGCTAAAATTACCTTATGTACCTTTCTGTGATATAACTCGACCATGCATGACTTAAACTGGCTTAAGAACTGCCATTAAAGAGTACCATCATTGGTATTTGCTGCATGATAATTAAAAAGGTTCAAGAGATCCTAAATTTGTTTTCAGTGCATTTATTTATCTACACAAATACTTTACTTGGATTTTAACATGCAAAGTTACATTTTTTCTTTTTGCTTTATGACTCTTGCACCTCTACAAAATTAAAACAAAATAATTGGATCTCCACTTGATCATCATTGCCTCTGTAGTACAAACGAACACTGCACACAGCAAAAGCAAGTGGAAAGCACAACTTCTGCACACTAAAACCATGTCATCGAGACTTATGTCACAACGCCACAGCAACAGTGCCATCCATACAAAACACTGATCAAGTGAACACAAAAATTCTCGTTTTCTAAAAACTAAGTGATGAAAGTAAAAATAGCTTTAAAAAAATTTAGATGCAAGGATGCCTACCACATAAGACAATCTTGCAGACAGGCAGGTGTTGTGATGTCTGTTATCGTGCAGTAATCCAATTACAATAGGATGGTATGATTCAATAGCCTGGAACACAGCTTGCTTGTGATTGTGATTGCTGATTGGCTTTTCAATCTGCTGTAGAGATGTTCGCATCTCCTGATAAGTTGTTTTCACTGCATGACATTCACTTATCCTGTAAGCTGGCTTTCTCACTCAACATCAGCCTATGACATCATCGTTGGAACGCCACAAAATGATACGGTGCCAGGGTTCCTGTGGAGCTGCTGGTGCCCTTACCTGGCAGTCTATGAGTAATGGCCCTGGCTCTCTTTGGCTCGGGACACTGTCATGTGTGGTCAATTCTCATGCACACGTTAACGAGAGCTCTGCTAGAACTATCCCATGGACTCTTTCCTGACCACCTATGCACCTCTATTCACAAGGCGTGACTGACGAATTACACAGGCTTGTCTCTCGCAGGGGTGAACTTTATATGCTTGGTATGCTGTTGCGGTGATAGTTGAAAGTCATCGATTCTGCATCGTGCTGCACTGGTGTGCTATTATCTGTATAATTCAGCTAGCGGGCTTACAGTGTGAAAGGTGCAAATAAATGCCCTTTTTGTAGGATTGCACGGCAGTGTACTGTGTCCTTTGTTCCTTGAGCGCGAGAGAAACCACGCTGTTGACCCATAATCGCTTTTCAGTGCCTTTCATAAACCTGTTATTTAGTTTTTTGACCAGCTTGTAAATTACAACTGTCAAAATGTCAAAATTAGTTATTGTAATACTTCAGAAGACTCCAAGTTGGGATCATGAGGCTACCCTGGAGCACATTTTCTTTGTTATCCAGCAGGAAATTAAGAACAGCGCACACGTAATCTGGTTCCTTCTGTGGCACTGTAATTTCCAAAATTCAGGAACGATCTACCAACACTTCTGAATCAACCTGTAAACACAACAACTAATAGCCATCATTTTTGTTACGTCAGAAAAGCAGATCAGACACTCACTGTGCAAAAAGCAGTCATACTTGAAGCAACGCCGACAGAAAAGAGTCCGGAAAGAGTGCATGCTTTGTTCACGGGGTACCGACTGTGCAAATGGTCCATCCATGTTAGGTGTGCATTCAGGTGGAACTGTAGGTGGGTTTACTTTCTCCATCAACTCCCGGTACCTGCCAGACACAAGAGCTACTCTCAGCAGCTGAGTGCCACTTCCATTAATAGATGTCGGCATGCAAGAGCACAGCAGTTCCTGAGCAGAAACTATAGGCTTGGCTGGGAAAAAGGAACAAAAGTACAACACCAACCATTCAAGATGAAGTCTTTACAGGAATGGTTTTTACACACCTCAACCTTGGAATATGTTCAGTGCCTAAGCTTTGCCAGTGTGGTATAGCCATGGAGGAGGAGAGCGCAAATGCTGCTCAACAGCGCAGAAGAGCGGAGAAGCTTGACTCATCGGATCCCGAAGTAGTTGCCTGGCAATTAGCGGTTGAGCGTAAGAGGAATGAACAAAAGAAGGCTAAACGTTCTGCGGAGACACTGGAGCAAAGGGACGAACGTCTAGCAAAGCGGCGTCGCCAGGAGGCTGAGCGACGTGCCCGACCACCCCTGCAGCAACAACAAAAATCAGCTGAACCTTTGCTAACGCTACGTATATCCTGGCATAGCCGAGCTAAGCCACTGCAACATTTTTTACGAAGCGCTGCCTCGTGAAGCAGTTTTGTCGTATCGTTATTCCATGCGTCACGCGACAGGCGACGTGCGCAGCTCCGCCAGCAACCTGACATGGCTCTTCGATATACGTGATGGCGCCTACTCGCAAGATGCGGACCGCTGCTGAAGAAGTGAATCGCAGAGTTACGCGCGCGGCTGCAGCAGGGCAACGGCGGGCACAGCAGACCGCTGTGCAGAGAGAAGCCCAAACCGCAGAGTTATGGCGCAGGGGATACCCACCACCTGTACTTGCACTAGTTTCCCCAAGCGTTTATAATGGCCTCTAGGAAGGTCGCTCCTTCAGCTTACGCTGTCACTGTCCTGCGATTCTGCGCAGGCCTGGCTCTTCTTTTTATTTTTGGAAATGAATTGACGTGTTTCCAGAGTGCGAATGAAGATTTTTTCTACGAAGCCAAGCAAAGCACCGCCAGTCGGCGACACAAAAGTGCGGCGAAGGGTTCTCCTCACCCCCATGCAGAGAAAGGTGCGCGACACTGCACTATGGTCGGCCTTAGTGACGAAAGAGGCTGTTGTTCAGAGGCTGGTGCAGCATCCTCAATTTTTTGGCGTATGGCCAGCCATTTCTTCATGACAGCCCGCGCAGAAACCGCCTAAAAACAGGCGCTTTGCAATGCCTTGAACATATTTTGCTCTAAAAGCGGCGGTAGTTTCAAAATGCACTTCCCAAAATCGCGGCGGCAATGTGGCGCATCTCAACATGAGCTGTTAGTTCATTTACCGGCGTGCGGCAGTCTTTTGTGGCACCAGGCTGTCCCAATGAATTTTGTAAATAAGTTCCCGACAATCAATAAAAATGTTGTTACAGTAAACTGGGGCGCATACACAAAGATTGCCGGTTTTGGGCTTTTGAGTGAGCCCCCTTCCTTTCCTTCTACCTGGCATTTTAGCACGAGCGATTTTGGCTAACGTCATGCTTTCGTAGCTTCCAATTAAAAATAAACTGTATAATTTGGTTTGCCATGAATTACATAGCCTTGTACAGTAACGAAAGAGTAACGACGTTACTTTTTAGTAGATATTGTAATTGTAACAAATTACTGTTGGAAACTTAGTAACTGTAGCTGTAACATATATAGTTACTTTTCTAGCTTAAGTAACTGCGATACTGGTACTTTTTACTGGTAATGTACCCATGACTGTCGGCTACCACCTGCTTGCTGCTTTTCTTGCGGCCGCTCCGCCATGTTTTCCCGCTACTATACCTGCCTCTGTGCACGCAGCGTGTATCCGTGACGCGCTGGGAACAACGTAACGCCGTATACAAATACCGTGATTTTTTGAAAAAGGAAAAAAAAAACATACTCTCACCGCCGCGCAGGTAATCTCATCGATGATGTCAGCGTTGCCTGTGTTCGGTACTGCGGTCGACGAACGTAAAATCGTCGTTTAGCCTCGTTTCAATTTTTCCATGAATATGAGTTGCTTTCCCAGCGACAAAAGCACCGACGGATTTAAGACAAGCGCATTTTTAACACATTTTCAGTGGACTGGTACATGACGGATGATCGAGGGAGCGTGATGGTACGCTTTTTGCTTGTAATATTTTCATGGGCGAAAGTGAGTGCTCGCGGGAATAAATGTTCATAAGTCGATGGCGTGGGTGGAGCGTGCACATTTCTTTCAAAGCAGTGTGCATATCCCGTGCCTCTCCGTAAAGTAGTGGGATATGCATTTTTAATTGATTTATTTTTCGGGTTTTATATTCCAAGACCAGCTCTGATTATGAGAGACGCCGTAGTGGAGGTCTCCGGAAATTTCGACCATCTGGGGTTCTTTAACGTGCACTGACATCGCACAGCACACGGGCCTCAACATTTCGACTCCATCGAAATGCAACCGCCGCGGCCGGTATTCGATCCCGCGACCCTCGGATCTGCAGCCGAGTACGATAGCCACTAGACCACCGTGGCGGGGCATGCATTTCTAAGAACATCAGCTTAATAGCACAATGAACATGCGACGCAAATTTTCGAAGCTACTCCATGAATCAACGTTAATGAAAGCTAGATTCTGTATATGCCATCAAAAACGTTACGTACCTACTGCACGCGTGAATGGTGCGCAATGATTGGACAACTAAAGAAGTGATGTGGTCCGGTTCACACTGCTACATTTTTATTTGTTGTTTTTAATGTCCATATATGTGATCGGTAGCTCTAAATATCTATGGGCAATCAGTTTCGGCCGTCCATCGGAGAGCTCATTGCTAACTGAAGCAGGCATTCGGCGCCAATTCGGAGCATGGCATTGCATCCGTCAACCTGATCCTCGGTTCCCCTCACCAGCCGCTTGCCGGCCATAAGATTAAAGCAAACAGATTTAAAAGCGCTTGGAAGGCTGATATACGGCGCACCTGCACATAAGGCAACACAGTGGTCGTGTTTCTCCTCCTAAATCCCGTATTTTCCTCTCTACGTATGCTGCCCTTCCCGAAAAAATGCCGCCTGCATCTTCCCACGGGGGGAACTCGAGTAAATGCGTCGCAGAGTGGTGGGGGTATCGCGTGAATGTTGCGTAATTGGGTATGGTTTGGGAATGCTTAATTGTTATTTCGTCTTTATTATTCTTATTTATTGAAAGAAGGAGAAGCGAAGGCAAGGAGTGTAAAGTTAAAGTGTGTCTTTATTGCTTGGTGCCGTCGTTGTATTGGACGGAGAGGATGACGAACGGTTGCTGCTTCTCGAGCACGACGTTCAGGATCCGCAGCCCGTCGTTGCCGTTTCGCAGCTGCTTCTCGTTCCCCGAGTGAAGGATCCGCAGCCCGTCGTTGCCGTCTCGCAGCAGCTTCTCGTGCACGAAGTTCCGGGTCCGCAGCTCGCTTCAAACGCTTGCGTTCAGCGCCGTATGCTCGTCTCTTCGCAGCCTTGTCTTCTGCGTTGCTTGCTGTTGTTGACGCGGACGACGGTGAGGGTGGGGTAACGTTGCCTTCAACGAGTGGTGGGACGCTGATGTTGGGTTGTGACCCACTACTGGTTGAAGGTACTGTTGCTTCCATCGCATCTACTCGAGTCAAGCAAAGCGTCAAGTCAAGCGAAAGCCAAGTAAAGACGCCCTTGACTGAATTCCGAACGCGCGCTTCGCCGCTTATATACACACCGCCCGCGTTCGAGGGAGAGGAGTACGGGGGAGAGGTCTGTTGAATATTTTACCCGTCGCGGCGTAGACGACGAGGCACTAGGGGAGTGTAGGGGAGAAACTAGGGGAGCATGCCACCCCCACTGCGCATGCTTGGCTGGCTTGCTGAACGCCCGGTGGGCCACCACGAGACGAGCCGAGCATGCGCAGTGGGGGTGTGGACGGCGCCGCCGACGCCGAAGCGCGACATCGTGCGACTAAGAAATGCTCCGCATTTAAAAGAAAGCTGCAGATAGAGGTAGCGGCTGTTGGCATCGGCGTAGGCCCTCGCCAAAGGTTGTGGAGGGAGGCTACATGCGGTAGCGGACGACGCTACTTTCGGGCGAAAAAACCCGTGGGGAGCCCGTACCGCCCGCGTTCTCACGGATGGCCATCGCTGCGCAGCCGTCTCGGAAGAGACAATCCGCCTTTGGCATGGTCCGAGTGCGCATGCGCCGCATCCGGCGCAAACGACCCGTACGGCGTCGTAGCAGACGACGCAAGCGGCTAGCAGTGCGGAAACGGTGTACTCGTTACCGAAATAATGATACTCGGCGCCAGCTGGGCCGGTACGCTATCCAGACACACATTTTTGGTAACATGAAGTTCTCTCACATCATCGTACGGTGCAGGCAGGCAAATGCCGCGTATTTGACATGGCCTTAGCGGCGAAGAACGCGCGAAGAACACATCAGAACTTGCATTTCAGTGAAACCATTGCTCCGTACTCCCGTAATCAAACAGTTTTTTTTTTGTAAGAACGGACAGGCAAAAACAGACATCCGGCAATGCGTATGGTCACTTGGATAAACACAATAACGAAATCTTACCCTGCAGGATAGAGGTGTTATTCCAGCACGTTGCCTGTTGTATCCGATGATGGGGGACGAATACTTCACATAAGTCCATGAGTTGACGTGAGGTTCAACTCATTAAACATCGGATCGCGCGCACACACCTCATCCCCGAATATTCCTCGTTCGTTGCCGCCACGAATTCCTTCAGTTGAGCTTCGCTTAGCGTTTTCATTGATCCTGGCCTCGTTGTACATCCCGTTCATGACTCCAGCCAGGTATGCTGGTGCTCCGTGACTTGAACAAGCACTACTGGCAGAAAACGTCACGCAGATTGAGCTCTAGCTATCTCTCTGTAGGCTTAATCGGAGAGAAACTTCGGAGAGTTCAAAAGGCACGACACGTCCGTTCACTTTCAGCGCACCAAGAGAGAGATTCCAGTTGAGGAAGAGAAGAAAATAGGGTGAAGAGAGCAGGATAACTCAACGGAGCGCACCAAGACGACTGGTTAATTTTCGAAGGGAGAAACAGAAAGGGGGCGTAGAGAAAAGCAACAAAACAACAAATAACAAAACACAAAAAGTCAGCAAAAGCGATCCTCGCATCTCTCGAGCATGCAGACAGCGTGACAGGAGCAGGTGCCGTATGCTTTCACGAGAAGTCACCCCCCAGCTCTTTTTCTTTTACGCACGCGGTCTCAAACAAACCAGATTGCGCCCCTGACCATGCTGGAAGCCAGCGCCGTTAGCCTCCGTGCTTTTCCCGTTCGGGCAGCATTTTGCGACGTTTTTAGACACCCAAGGCTTTCTCATGGTCTGCTCTTTTCGCTGTAAGTGTTCACCATGCCGGAGGGGCCTCCCAAAAATGCGTACAGCGTTTCAAATCGAAAGTAAGCTCAACGCTCACTGTGTGTGTCCCTGCCCGACCATGTTGTGCCATAGAGAAACGCTGCGGTAGCGCACGGCAGGTTCGGCGCGATGCCGAACAGCTTGTTTTGTGCCGTATCCGCGAGAGGCCGCCACACAGACACCCAAAAGGCGGATTTTATTGTTTTGGATGCTGCCGCGACGGCCGGGGTTTGCCGCTTGCTGAACTTGAAGTCGGGCCACAGGAAACACCGGTGCAATGACGCACGGGGAGTTTCAGAAATCCGTGGACCGTCGCCATGTGTGTCATGTTTTGCGTGTGTGGGCGCGTTTGTGCCGCTTCTTTGTCAAAGAACTTCGCACAGATAAAGCGGGAGTGGCAGTGCAGTGCGCGTGTCACTGTTACCCGCTGCCAGCGTACACGCAGGTGAGTCGACGGCTGCCCGGCACCAGCGTTTCGTGAGAATAACGAGACTGCGTGCACTGGGAAGAGTGCATTAATTTGTGCTGTGCTTGTCTTCAGTGGGCCTCTTCACCGGACTGCAGTTTTTAATCCCGTGTTCAAGGAATCCGCTGCTGCAACCGGGTCCCGTCACAGTTTCCAGGGGAGAAGCAGCGAAGGTGGGGCGTGACCTCCTCCCTTCGAGGGCGGAGACGACATTTGTTGTTTGAATGGGAACCATTGTAAATAATGCTGTGTAAAATACGAGCGCAAACGCGCTCAAGCAGCTTCTCTTACCACCACCATTTAAATAAACACCTCTCTCTTCGCAAACGTCATCGCTCTGCGAGTCCGCTCCGTACTTCCGCAACCTCTCGTTCGAGTCGGGATGTGGAACCGTCAACCTGGAAGTGCGGGACCCAGGGAGACGTCACTGCCTCCATACCACTATCCCAACACGGCTAAGGCAACCTTGTCAAGCCTCATTTTGGTATCCACAAAGGAATCAAATGAGTGCTTAATTTCACCGCGCATCCCTCCACCCTTTACTAAGGAAAATACGGCAAGAACCTGGCCACAATGGCAATAAGTTTTCGTCCTTGGACACACGGTGTTTGATACATACACTAATCACACGCTGAGCTGGGAAGCAGCACAGCGATGCTCGGAAACAACGTGATTTCGATATCTGGCGCGCGTTTCTAATCGCATTCATAAATAACGTGGGGTATCGTATTTTCGTACCAGCTTACCTTAGATATTCTACTCACGGACGTTCTCGACAACGAAGAATATCCTCGAACGCTTACCTCTGATAAGAAGTACGAGTCGCAAAAAAAGAAATCAGGCCCTATAGTATTTTCGTTGCGAAGCAGTACGCCTGTCCAGCAGCTGCCTTCCGGGCGTGTACTTATGAGCGCAAGACTTCGTTATTGTGTGCTCGTCGACTTTTATTAGCACAGTGAGCTCCTCTGGCCTTTCGTAGCTGGATGTCGCAGGAAACTGCAGGGTTTTCTTCGCCCGAAACCGACATCAATTACAGCCGCACAGCCTCTCCATATACGCCAGCGATAGCAAACGATTCCGCGACGGCGCCCCAAAGGACATGGCGGCTCGCCCAGTGTTGCCAGATCACAACGCATTATGAACATCCGCTATTGGCAACTAGGCGAGAGAGCAAACGCATACTATCTTTGCTTGTCCTGTTTTGAGCGTAGCATTTTCACCAATGAGTGCAGGTGACATACTGGGCTCATTCTGACTCATGGTTGTCAACGTTGACTAAGTATAACTCGTTTCTTATTGTTGATTCAGTAAGTAGTATGCTGCTTTGAATGGTTAGTGGTAGATGGTGGTTAAAGGGATTCAAGCGACGGTACTTTTTATCTTATTTTATTTACAAATACCACTTGCCTATTAAGCTCCAATGAAAGGGACCAATATAATACAATAGGACAGTTTAGCAATAGATCAGCAATATAAAGGGTAGAATCACATGCAGAAGTTACGTTGAACTTAGGCATATCACGTGGCACTAAAACATGTGCTGTGATCAAGCTGTTTTCCGAAATTACTCACTTAAATGCTCTGCTGTCAGAGAGTTCCAGTCATATACCTCATAGGTCGGCAGTGTGGGGGAACACTCACTCACACTCACTCACCCTAATTTTTCCAGCACCCGTACTCACTCGCACTCGCACTCACCTCCACTCACACTCACAGGCACTCACTCGCACTCGCACTTCCCTCCCCTCACACTCACTGGCACTCACTCACACTCGCACTCACCTCCACTCACACTCACTGGCACTCACTCGCACTCGCACTCACTTCCACTTACACTGATTGGCACTCACTCGCACTCGCACTCACCTCCACTCACACTCACTGGCACTCACTCGCACTCGTATAAAACAGCGACAGCGTGAACCATTGCAAATTGACAACACATGTCGTCTGCTAGTAGAAGAGCATTGCCGGAACGCGCGCAAACCCACCTTTCACGTACTCCACGCAGAATGCCGGGGGACAGAATGTCCGTTACATTGCAAACTAGCACCACACGTCGTCTGCTGAGTAGAGAGCGTCAACGGAACAGGCGCGCAAGCGACCGCGCTTCTCCTTTAGCGTTGAGCTTTCTGGAAGCTATAAATATTTGTCCCTGGTGATCTGAAATAAGTATTGTTATGGCCGAGGACACAACAAATATTGTTGCTGAACACCGAGCCGTAGTACGACGACCTTTGTAAGAAAAAAAAATGGCAGATCCCACGTGCAATGGCAATCAAGGAAATGCGAAGCACGCATCAGGAATGTAAAATGGATTTACACTGTTGTCCCGCTATACTTAGTTTGGTACATATGAAGCTAACGAAATGGCCGCAAGAGCACCATTGCGGCATGTAAACCATGCCGCTCATACGCGCATGTCATGATTCCAATGTTATGGCCTGTCATTTACGTTAGTCATGAGTCGTGCTGTGCCATAGCAATTTTGGTATGCATGCCATTAACGAAATGCATGGCATGTAGATCATGCCGCTCATGACATGCATGTCATGATTTTCATGTTATGACCTGTCATTTATGACTGTCATGCAGTCATTTATAATCGTCATGCGGTCATACCAATTTTCGTATATATGCCCTTAACGAAACGGCTCTAAGGAAATATACGGATCTAAGAGAATTGACAACAAAGAGCGTAAAGGGAAAAGTCAGAGATGCGGAGAAGATTTACTGGGTGGCAGTGATGAAAAAAAAAAACCGACTCTGAATAACTACCAAAACGGCAAAAACGAAATAAAGAGGGAGGCATTTTATGATAATTCAAGAGGAAGCACTTTACTGTTTGAAGCGAGATCAGGCTGCCTCAGAAACGGCCGCAAGAGCACCAAGACTGTGGCATGTAAACCATGCCGCTCATGACACGCATGTCATGATTCTAATGTTATGACCTGTCATTTACGTTCGTCATGCAGTCGTGTTGTGCCATAGCAATATTGGTATACATCCCATAAAAGAAACGGTACTATAGGGCCGGGACCGTGGTATGTAAACCATGCCGCTCATGACGTACATGTCATGATTTTCATGTTATGACCTGCAATTTATGATAGTCATGCAGTCGTGTTGTGCCATAGCAATTTTTGTATACATCCTATTAATGAAATGCGTGGCATGTAAATCATGCCGCCCATGACATGCATGTCATGCTTTTCATGTTATAACCTGTCATTTATGTTCATCATGCAGTCATGTTGTGGCATACCAGTTTTCGTATACATCCCGTTAACGAAATGGCCCGGAGAGCACCAAGACCACGACATGTAAATCATGCCGCTCATGACATGCATGTCATGATTTTCATGTTATGACCTGTCATTTGTGTTCGTCATGCAGTCATGATTGGCACTCACTCACACTCGCACTCACCTCCACTCACACTCACTGGCACTCACTCGCACTCGCACTCACTTCCACTCACACTCATTGCCACTCACTCGCAGTCACTTCCACTCACACTCATTGGCACTCACTCGCACTCATTTCCGCTCACACTGCCTTGCACTCACTCGCACTCGCACTCACTTCCCCACACACTGCCTGGCACTCACTCGCACTCCCACTCACTTTCACTCACACTCACTGGCACTCACTGACACTCGTACTCACTTCCACTCACACTACTGGCACTCACTCGCACTCGCTTCCACTCACACTCATTGGCACTCACTTCCACTCACACTGTCTGGCATTCGCACTCGCACTCACTTCCACTCATACTCACTAACACTCACTCGCACTCACTTCCACTCACACTCACTACCATTCACTCGCACTCATTTCCACTCACACTGATTTGCACACACTCGCACTCACTGCCACTCACTGCCACTCACTTGCACTCCCACTCACACTCACTTGCACTCGCCTCACCTCCACTCCACGTGGCCCGGTCTGGTCCAATCATGAACGCAGGGGCAAGATCGGACCATAAGCGGGCACAACCATCTCATGCGCGGACATGCAAGCAACCGGCGCCAACATGTCGCGTCGGCAGGGGAGAAGTAAAGGAAGAAGAGGTCCGAAGGAGGAATAGGCGCCGCTTGTATACACACGCACGCACGCACACACAGCTACGTGGCTTCCAACATGCATGTCTCGCCGACTCGTCGGCGCCTCCCCAAAGCCGAGGCGTCTCACGCCCCCTGGCTCTTCGGAGCCGTCTGCGTAGGTCTTCGCTTGCCTGATTTTGGATATGTCTGCGCTTTGCGCTCGCGCTAAGTGCTCGTTCACACAGCCGTCAAACGGCCCGTCGCGTCACCGTCACGGCGCCGGTTTTCGTCAGGGGAGAGGGTTTCCGAGTCGTTTTCTCCTCGAAAACGCGGGTTGACGGAAACGTAGAGCAATGCTCTACGTCGCCGTCAACCCGTTTTTGAGGAGAAAACGTCTCGAAAATCCTCTCCCTTGACGAAAACCGCTGCCGTGACGGTGACGCGACGGGCCGTTTGACGGCTGTGTGAACGAGCACTAACGGTCACCGCACAAGCGAAAAGTAACATTTGCTGTAGTGAGAATGAGTGTGCATGCTCAGCAATTTCGGTGAACATTTTTATTAAGAACCTGAAGGTAAACATACGACAGAAGTCTGTCTGGTTGGGTAATTAAACTGAGAAAACTTCTAAAGAACTCCTACCACAGTCAAAAAAGGAAAGGAGAAACCCGACGTTTCGCGGCCGACTCGGCTGCTTCCTCAGGGGTGACTGGGGCTACATTGCAGCGTCGTCTTACGCGGTTAACAACACGTCCTTCCGCGGAGCGCAGTCCATGCACATACACTGGGGGGAGGGCGCCCAGAGAACGATTGATGTTTTGAGCCGTTCTCTGTATATACCACGATTCAAGCAGAACTCTTTTCTTCCAGTTTGTCTCTCTTTCCACGATGGTCGCTTTGTCGAAGTTAATTCGGTGGTCACGCGTCTCGGAATGTTCGGCGACGGCACTCGGCTCTTTGTTCAGCTTACGGACATCGTTTACATGTTGTCTGAGCCGTTCCGGGAAGTTTTTTGTCTCGCCGATGTATGAACACTCGTCTCTCGTCTCGACCGTTCACTCTTCGGGAAACTTCCGTTCTGGCAAAGGGACACGGCTACAACGTATGTACGACGCCCCGTCTTCCGAAACTCGTCGCAGCTGTAGCGGAAGCCGTCCAGAGCGTGAGGCCAAGCGCCAGAGAAGAAATTAGACTAAAATCGATTGGGATACTTTCGAAATTACCGTTAAAAAGGGAAAAGAACTTGACCGCAGAGGAGAGCCAGGCACTTCGAGAACTCCGACAAGATCGAAGCATCGTCATCCTCCCCGCCGACAAAGGTAACTCAACGGTGGTGTTGGACAGCCGGGACTATTACCGGAAGATTTCAGCTCTTTTGGAGGGGGAAAGATATACGCAGCTAAGAAAGGATCCAACGAATCAAACTCAAACACAGCTAAACAAGCTGCTCGCCGAAATTTTCAAGAACCACCCAGATCTAAAACCACTTTACCTACGGCTAATCTGCCGTAACGGCTCCGCACCGAGTTTCTACGGACTCCCCAAAATTCACAAGCCTGACGTCCCTCTCCGACCGATTGTAGACTTCCCTTCCTCTCCATGCTGAGCACTTTGAAATTTCCTACACCGAATCTTCGCCCCTCACCCGGAAAACCTCAACTCATGTCCGTGACTCCAGCCACTTCGTGCAGCTAGCGTCTGAGGTGAGCATCGACGAAGACGAGAGCATGGTCTCGTTCGACGTCGTCTCTTTGTTCACCAATGTCCCAGTACCCTCAGCGGTATCCTGTGCCCGTGCTGCCCTTGAGGATGACTCAAGCTTGAGTGAAAGAACTCCCCTCACTGTTGACGAGCTCTGCAGCTTACTGAAATTCTGCCTGTCGAGTACGTACTTCTCCTACAAGGGAACTATCTTCAGGCAAAACAGTGGAACCGCAATGGGAGCCTCCATCTCCGTCACAATGGCAAATCTGACCATGGAGCATATAGAAGAGAGAGCAGTCAGCTCCTTCTTGCAGCGACCCAAGCTCTTTCTCCACTACATGGACGATTGTTTTTGTGTCATGAAGTCCTCCGATATCGAAAACTTCAGACACACCTAAATTCCGTTCACCCAGCCATACAGTTCACGGCCGAGTGTGAACGCGACCACACCCTTCCCTTTCTCGACGTCCAGGTGGCAAGAAAAAGGAATGGCTTGGAGTTCTCCGTTTACAGGAAGCCTACTCACACCGGCCGTTACCTTCAATACGATTCGTTTCATCCCGCCAGCCACAAGGCCTCGGTTGTGACCGCTCTTCTTCAGAGGGCCAAAAACGTATGCTCCAGTGACACCGAGCGCAGGAAAGAGGCTTACGTGATTGCGGACTTCAGGAAAAACGGATACCCGAAAAAATTCCTTCGGTCCGTCACCCGCCGCGCAGAGCAAAAGAGATTACGCAAATCCCAATCAGCATCAGCTGCCAGCTCTCAAAAACGCGTACCAGTTCCATATGTTCAAGGAGCCAGGGAGGCGTTGGCGCGGATTTTCGGAAAAGAGGGGGTGCGCATCGAGCACGTGCCTTCGTACACGCTGGGCCGCCTCCTCCCCCGCCCTAAAGACCGGCCAACAATAGACAGAGCCCCCGGGGTCGTCTACCATAAAGTCCCTAGATTTTTCCTTCTTTTTATGTAGCGGCAAGTTTTGATGTGCCGCTGACGAATCTCATTGGCCATTGCTCATATCCGGTTAACGGCGGCTTCCGGTCGCCATGTTATTCCTACTCCTCAACGACGCCGCGAGCCCGTGAAGGCTGCTCGCTGCACCGGCAGCATCTGCATTCACTCGAAAGCAGTCGCGAGTAGTTAGTTGAATGTTTCCGTGCGCATCTGCCTTCTTCTGCTTGTGCGAAGTGTTTCCTGCAGTCGACGACCCGTGAGCACTCTCGACAATGCCGGCGTGTAGCGCCTTGGGGTGCCCCGTGCAGTTGAGAAAAGGGTTGGTGATTTTTTCTGTGCCCCCCGGAAAGCACGACAAAACAAGGCCTGGAATGTGAGCACAAAATAGGAAGAAAGAACTTCAAGCCCACGAAGTCCAGCAAGCTGTGCAAGGTATGTTGTATTTTCCTTGTGCACAGAATCGTGAAAAATGCTAGTAGATTTATTCTCATTTCTTTTTAACCTGGTGAGGCGCATGAGAGCGCCCCACGCTTTCCGCAGTTTCGAAGTCCGAGTAAGCGCTTCTATCTTGACGACTTCATGGCTTTTTAATTGCGCACATCTGTCCGCCCGCTTTTCAGCACATACTGTATTTACGCGAACCACAGTCGTTTACAGTGCGTATTTTTCTACATTCACAACTCGCGCGTACTCTACTCATGCCGCGGTGCCAGCTTGTTGATAGGAGCTCAAGTGGAGGAATAAAAATTATTGTGCCTTGATTTATGCACATACATCCGGAGGATCCCTTGTGGCCTAATTTAATAGACCACTGTTCTCTATCTGTTACCGCATAAAAGCGCGTGCGTCGCTTTGGACGACATTGCTCAGTCGCATAGTCTCCTTGCTTCGTGGTGCTTCGCGGCTGGTTTAACAGAAAAACACACACCCGCATCTAGTGACTTTACGCTTTGTCGCACACTTTACCGGTTCTTAAGGATTGCATAGGATTATTCCAAGCATTTGCTTAAGAAATAAGCATGGCGTGATATGAGCCAGAATAGCGAGGATCTGCTCTCGTGTCCTATGGGTGATGATGATTTGTGGGGTTTAACGTCCCAAAACCAGTTCTATGAGAACATGACGTGAAAGAAATTATATAATAACAAAAAAAAGCTGCTCGCTTTGTGGTTCTGTGAATTTATTTATAAAGAGGCGTCGCTTAAACGTTTGTAGCTGTTTATATAATGGAAAGCACAAGCAGGAGAAAGTTGCCTATTTTGTGTCACGAATGTGTTGTTTGTACTTCTAATATTCTGCACGCTGTCAAAAATATCGACTTGTGCTCTGACAGTGCTGTATTTTGCAGCGTCATTTCACTGAGGACCAGTTTGAGCCTGCCATCTGAAAGAACTTCGGCATAAAGAAATTGAAATCCTCAGCTGTGCCGTCCATATTTTCCCACCGACTAGAGAAGCGCCCTAGAAAAGCACCACACCCACGAGGCGCTGGTATAGCGAATAAACTTTCATCAATGCTGAAGCGTTTGTTTGCTTTGTTGTGTTACTTCAGCATCACTGATGCCAGTGGATGGATGGGTGGGCGGAAGAAGAAACTTGAATGAGGTTCGGTCAGCGCCGTAACTATATTTGTTCCGTGTTTAAAAAATTGGATTCCGTAAAATATTAATGACAGAAGTAAAGCGATTATACAAAATTATTTGTGTGATTGGAAAATCATGTCACCTGCAATGTCCATTTAATGCTCGCAAAGGCCTGTTACTTGTTACCAATTCCGTGGCGCCCACTTCCATGTAAAAATAATAGTAGCATTATAAGATGCGTGCAATTCTGCACGGTAACCTTGCCATCAGCACTAGATTAGAAAAGAAAAAGGTTTGAAAGTGGGACTCGTTTATGGTACAGCTCATGAAAATTCAGAACACTGGTTAGACCAATAGCAATAAGATAGTAGGATGTCTAACTGAAGAAAATATATAAACACAACAACAATTTGCTTAAGAAATCAAACATTATTCAAAGAAAACTGATTAGGGAAAAGAAACAAGAATATATAAAAGATTTCATTAGGATTTAAAATGAGTTAGTGCATAAAATATGTGCATGACAACACATACAGTAGTGTACTTATTATAGCACTGTTTTTTCACTATGTAAATCATGATATAAGTATAAGCGAAACATGAGATATTTACGTAAGGTTTGTGCACGGACCAAATATTCTTAAGTGAGCGTGAGAAGCTCCTCGCATCTTTTATCATACTGAAAGCAGCCGAAATTCCCGCAGAAAAGCGACTATATTGGTCTAAACATTTCTGAGCCGCAAAAGATTTAGAAGGAAAAAGCATGTGCTTACCTAATTAGCATATTTTGCATAGCATAGCACAGTTTTTGCAGCCCGGTTTTAGTACAATGAGGCTGGGGACATCGGAAAAAATTACAGCATATCCACGGAGTGAATGATGATGAGTGGGCGAAGCTCGGGGGGTTCATCGTAGATCGTGCCGAGTTCCTGATTAATTTAGTTAACGCGCACGCTACGAATCCTTATGGTTCAACTATGCACAAGTGAAATCTTCCACCGGCACTTCACTGCAAGTCAAGATCCAGCGCCTATATATATATATATATATGGATGGCCGGTGAACGGTTCTCCAACGCGAGCAGTCGTTATTTCTCAATCAAGAAACTCGCTAGGAGACGCTGCCTGCGCCAACGTTGCCTCTCGCAGGTGAGGGCGCGTTCTCCTTCTTTGCGAGCTGGTAGAGCGTTCATCTAAGAAAGAGCGTTTCCATAGTCAAAGCGCGCCTTTCGCTCTCTCTATCTCTCTGTCTCTCTCTCACAAAACAGCAGATGGAAGAGTGAGAGAGAGAGAGAGAGAGACAGGCATGCGCCGGGAGGCACGCGCCGAGGGCGAGCGCGTGCCTCCCGGCACGCCGGTTACGCCTGACGCAGGACAAGGTTAGACTAAGAGGAGTTTCGCCCCTAAAAATGAGTTGAAAACGGACAACGTGGATCACTAGAGTTCATAAATACGGCGAGAAATTTTGTGTTGGGCCTCCACAGTGCAGTAACCTAGTCTTGCTTTGTAATATCCCATACCTGAAACTTAATACTTGAGTCGTGCTGCGCAGCAGCGACCGTTTACGCCCGGAAGCTATCTAGGTGTATACTCCGCCGGCGCGCGCTGCGTGTGAAAGGGTGCCGGGAGAGGAGGTAGTTGTCGCTACTTAAAAAAAACGAGAAACGCGATCTAGGGACTTTAGGCCGGGCGGGCGTCGTCTTGGAACGGCGACGATCCAGGAGACAGAGAGGCACTCGTTTCCCGCGCACCCAGACACGGCCCGCGCAGCAGCCAATCGGAGGGTAGCGGCACTTCCACAACCATCTAGTGGCGATTCACACAAGCGCACTATTGCACACACTTCTACTGGACCAACGCCATCTAGGAAATGAGACGAGAAATGGTGATGACGACACAGATTGTGTACAGCGCCATCTAGAATATCATCACTCAACTGCAGTTTGTATGTACTTCTATGAGACAGCGCCATCTATTATACTGTTCGGGAGATACTGCCGGTTACGCGTGCCGCGTGACAAGGTTAGACTAAGAGGAGCTTCGCCCCTAAAAACGCAGGAAAACGCGAATAAACTCGGTTCTAAAGCTACCGCCAGCCCTGCGAACGGAGCTCCTATCACCCCAAGGATGAGCGTGCCGCCGCGATTGGCGCTCCCGTCGGCGGAGAGTTACAAGTGCACCATCCGCTAACCATTACATCTGTACTATACGGGTGTACTATACAGGTTGGCTATGCAAGCAGTAAAATTAAAAATAGAAACGTGGGCAGAACGTAACAATATTTTGGGAGAGCTTCAGAATGGTTTTCGTGTAGACAGGCGGTTAGACGATAACCTATTTGTTCTTACTCAGTGTACAGAAATATCAAAAATAGAAAGTACGCCCTTGTATGTGGCTTTTCTAGACATCACTGGGGCCTATGACAATGTAAATCAGGAAATATTGTGGGATATATTGGAAGGAACGGGCATAGGCGACGATTGTGTACAGCTCTTGAGGGAGATATATGGAGAAAATACAGTTTGCATAGAATTGGAAGGAATCAGTAGCGTAGAGAACGTTGAGATCAGCAAGGGGTTGAGGCAGGGATGTCCTTTGTCGCTGCTGTTATTCATGCTGTACATGGTTAGAATGGAAAAAGCGCTAGGAGATAGCAACATTGGTTTTAATCTGTCACACAAACAGGGCGGCGTGACGACTGAGCAGATACTTCCGGGTTTATTTTATGCTGACGATATTGTCGTATTCGCGGACAGTCGAGATATACACAACGGCTGGTGAATATATGCAGAAAGAAAGGCGAGGATCTAGGACTAGGATTTAGTGTAACAAAATGTGGATCGATGGTATTCAATGGTCCCAACGATCAGGCGGTGACCGTACAGGGCCAAGAAAGACCGCGAGTAAGCGAATACAAGTACCTCGGGGTATGGGTAAATGAGGGTGATAGATACATAGAGGTACACGAAAAAGCCTCGGCAGCAAAAGGAAAGAGGAATGCTGCAATAATGAAGCACAGAGCGTTACGTGGATACAATAGGTACGAGGCGCTTAGGGGGTCTGTAGAAAGGGGTGATGGTACCTGGGCTTACATTTGGGAACTCAGTGGTGTGCATGAGACCAGAGGTACAAGCAGGATTGGATGTGAATCAAAGAACTGTGGGACGCCTCTCGTCGGGTGCTCACGGGAAAACGACAAACGAGGCTGTAAAGGGCGATATGGGATGGGCGAGTTTTGAGGCAACGGAAACCCAGAGCAAAATAAGGTTTGAAGAGAAGCTTAGGAATATGAAAGAGAGTAGGTGGGCAGTGAAGATGTTCCGTTATTTATATAGAAAGAGCGTTGACACGCAGTGGAGAAAAAGAACTAGGAGGCTCACCAGTAAATATACGGCTCAAAGAGAATTCACAACAAAGAGCGTAAAGGGAAAAGTCAGAGAGGTGGAGAAGATTTACTGGGCGGCAGCGATGAAAAAAAAAAAAAAGAAGACGACTCTGAATAACTACCAAAACGGCAAAAACGAAATAAAGAGGGAGGAATTTTATGATAATTCAAGAGGAAGCGCTTTAATGTTTGAAGCGAGATCGGGCTGCCTTAGAACGTGTAGTTATAAAGCGCAATTCAGTTAAGAACAAGAAAATGTTGTGAGGAAGATAAGGAAACTACGGAGCATGTTTTGACTGAATGCGGCAATATCCACCCAGGTGTACGTTTGGGCACATACCCTATATGAAGCCTTGCTTTTTAGGGACAACAATGGACAGCTGAACATACTCGCGATTGAAATAAGTAAGAGACGGTTAGAGTATTGGCGGCAGAAAACTAGAGAGAACGGACAAAAACAATTACAGGGGAAAAAAATAAGGACTTTCTGCCATAAGGAGCAGAGAACTGGGCTACGAATTTACGTTTTTGCTATAGTATGATCAATTTAGTTGAAGTAGATTTAAAGGACATGAGACCAACTTAAAGAGAGAGGGGAAAAATAGAAATGTTCCTAAATTTTCTACGAGCCTGGTGGCGCACATCTCACCGCCCCGTAACAAAGGGGCGCTCATAGCATCCATCCATCCATCCATCCATCCAGTTACAAGTGATATGTGGCCGAGGCGTCTTACGCCTCCCGGCTCTTTGGAGCTGTCTGCGTTGGTCTTCGCTGGCCTGATTTTGGATATATCTGCGCTTTGCGCTCGCGCCAGCGGTTACTGCACAAGCGAAAAGTGCGAATGACTCTGCATGCTGATTTTCATGTTATGAGCTGTCATTTATGTTCGTCATGCAGTCGTGTTGTGGCATACCAATTTTCGTATACATCCCATTAACGAAACGGCCACCCAGCTAGCACATAAGACCAAAAAGACGTCCTATTGGGGGATTCACGTCTTAGTTCTCGTGGTTGACCCCTCAAAGACGTCGCGAGCGGGAGCGACACCAAAGGGACCAGGAAGGCGTCTCAGAAACCTCCTCACGAGACCGAAAGTAAACGCGGAACAATACCACAGAACACTTATACTACAATGGCTAGAATTCTAGCTACTGTACGCAGGCGCGTAGGGGGGGGGGGGGGGCTTATGGGGCTTCAGCCCCCCCCCCCCCCCCCCCCCCCGATATTTTTCGTGCTCTCATACACCACCGACCAGGGGTGTCACCCGGGTATTGGGCTTCAGCCTCCTCGCCACACCCCCCAACCTTGAATTTTTTTTCTTTTTTCGTTCTATTATACGCTGCCGTCCGAAATAACCACCTTCACCGAAAACCACCCAGGATGTCGACTAACATGTTTTTTTTTTTTCGAGCACGACAATGCCATGGACAGTTGAAAGGTTCTGGAAGGTGGCTTTTCTGCAAAATTTTTGCGTCCATGCAGTTTGTCAAACAGGGTATCACTCTTTTTCTTTTTTTTTTGAACAATAAAAAGAAAACTAAGTCTGGTCAGATTATTCCTATTTTTACCTTACTCTCACGCAGTCGGCGTCTGCCATTGTGTTCTTCCTAACCATAGAAGGTCTATAAGGCGACGCACGTTTAAGTACATTAAATTTTAAGGACTAACGTCCCTGGGTTACACTCCATGCAGTCACTTCTACAAGGCAACTTTTAGTCCTCACAGATCACCTCGCCAGACGAATAGTCGGTCCGCTCACCCACTCTATGCGAATGATCTTTTTATCCCCAGTTCAGATGAGCTGTTAATCCCCAAGGATTATTTGTCACATTTATTTAGCGCAAGGCGCCAATACTTTTTTTTGCGTGTTGTTTTCCGTGGTTACAAAAAAAAAATCGCGCGGAAAAGAACGCGAGAAAAAGATATTTAGTATTCCGTGCCCCACTGCTTCCGCTGTCACAATGCGACAACTAAATACAAAAGTGAGACAATGAAATGTTTTATTTTTCTATATACATATAAAATTTCTTCTTTCTTTCAGCAGATTCACTGTTAAATGTCTAATAAATGTCAAATTTCGCATCGAGACCTGCTCCCGACTTCATGGGTGCTGCGAAACCTAAACGCACGCATCACCCCAAGCTCATCCACGCATACGTATACATATAAGGGGCCACGGCTTCGCTCCTTTAGCGTTGAACTAGCTGCGAAGCACGGCACTACCGCCAGCACGCAACCGCGAACACAGACTGGGAAGACTGACTTAACAGTGAGGAGTAAACTTAGTTCCCTTTGGTTCCCTTAACAACGGTTTGTGCACGGAACGTATTTCTGCACACGGCCTGCACCTCCCCGTCGTTGCTGGGTGTGCTGGGTTGCTGCTCTCGCAGGCTAACTTGTTAGCACACGGCACGCATTCCTTTGTCGCTCCTTCAACAGTCTAGCCGTTCATCGCGCGCGCTTATTGGGCTCCGTTACTCTACCTTTGGGTAACTTCGCCTTGTATAGTGTGCTTAAACAAAAGTGAAAAATCAAACGTTTTGTTAGTGCGTTTCGGGGCGTACCCTGCTCACTAATGATGGGTGAATTATAACGGAACAAAAGCACGCAGTAAATGCACCGACGCGAAGCGATATGGCGCTTCATTTGTGCGGTCATCTCGCAGAAAAGAGCATCGTCTTTTTTTTTTCACCTGCGCCAAAGCGTCCAAGCCATAACACCAAAGTCAACAAAGATTATGCACATTATATTTTTGCACTATAATCCCTATTAATCCCTAGTACTAGTGGCGAGTAAACAAAAGTATTTCTACATTGTACTAGGTTTCGTCGACACTTCTTTGTCACGTGTGAAAGTTTTGATTGCGTGAGAGTATTTTATCGCTCAGTTGACATGAAAACTGAATTTATGAGTTAAAGTACGTCACAGGGGTTCCCTGATGAGCACAAGCGCAGAATAGAGTGCGCTTGGCCACGACAAATACACAAAAGACTCACTCGAGTTGCAGCGTATTGCCGCTTTTTGTTCTGGGGATTAAGAAAAATCAACCATGGCACTACCTACTCTATTGTGCCATTCCCACTTGTACTAATAGTCATAATCAGCCTGTCTACGCCCACTGAAGAGCAAAGGCCTCTCCCATAGATCTCCAATTATCCCTGTCCTGTGCTAACTGAACCCAATTTACCCCCGCAAACTTCTTGATCTCATCTGCCCACCTAACTTTCTGCTGCCCCCTGCCACGCTTGCCTTCTCTAGGGATCCACTCTGTTACCCTTTATGACCAACGGTTGCCTTGTCTTCGCATTACATGGCCCGCCCACGCCCATTTCTTTTTCTTAATTTCTATTAATATGTCCCTAACACGCGTTTCTTCCCTAACCCACTCCGCTCTCTTCTTGTACTTTAAGGTTACACCTACCATTTTCCGTTCCATAGCTCGCTGCGTCGTTCATAATTTAAGCTGAACCCTCTTAGCTACAAGTTTCTGCCCCGTAGGTGAGTGCCGGTAAGATGCAGCTGTTATACACTTTCCTTTTCAGAGACAATGGTAAGCTACCATTCATTATCTGACAATGCTTGCCGAAAGCACTCCACCCCATTATATTCCTCCTAATTACCTCAGCCTCATGATTCAGACCAGGGGTCCACTACCTGGCCTAAGCAGACATTCACTTACTGCTTCCAATGCCTCGCCAGCTATCTCAAATCGCTGTGCTCGGCCAAGGCTACTGGACATTACTTTAGTTTTCTGCATATTAATTTTCAGGCCCGCTGTTCTATTCTGCCTGTTTAGGTCAGTAATCAAACTTTGTAATAATTATATTACAAAGTATGTAATACTTCAAAGCATGTAATAGTACATACTTTGCATGAGCATGTACTAATAGTATGACAGACAAAGTCTGCTGCTTTGCCTGGGTTGCTCAGAGCAGTGCATTGACAGTCATAAGTAATTCAGCGAGCACTCCTATTCATTAAACCGGCGGCGGCCTACGCAGGTGCCTGTATTTTTTTTTCATGAAAGTGTGTGTGTGCGTGTGTGTGTAAAGGAGTCGGAGCTCCGACCCCCCCTCCCCCTTCCACCCAGTCGGAAATTCCCAGCCCCCTCCCCCGAACAAAATTCCTGGCTACGCCACTGACTGTACGTACACCAACTTGACTATAGACAAGAACACAGCGATAGAGTGTACTAGACTCTGTGCCGCTAGAGTGTACTAGAAGCTTTTGAGTGGCGCGACCGCAGCGCTCTTCCTTTGCTTGCCCCTTGCCCAATTTACCCAGGTTTGCTCGGCGGCATGGTAGCCTCTGTAGTCGGCATCTCTGTTTCGGTCGCGAAATGGCAAAAAAAAAAAAAAGTTTAAACCATTGTTACGCGCCAGGTTGCACAACTGGATATGGCGTGTGTGCAACAAAGTCGCAAGTTATCCCTTTCTAAGGCCCCGAAAGACGTGAAATCTTGCGATTTCGTGGTCTTCTGTACCCTCCGCCGACACTTTTTGTCTTTATTAGTGAACTTGAAGACATTTTCACTGGTTGCTTTAGTAAGAGTGACTTACACAAGGATAGCATCTTGGATGCCCTGGCAGTGATCAACAGGAGAAGCATTGGGGGTGTTGGTCGCAAGTCATTAACTGCTAAGTTGATCAGCTTTTGCGTGGTCACACGTATGCATTTCTATATAAAGGGTCTTGAAGGAGTACTGACACGATTTTGCGGCGGCGCAAAATATATGCTTTTCGTTTTCTAGTCATGTATTGTTAACACCCTCCGCACGCGGAAGCCAGGAAACTCGTACAAAATATTTTAGATTGGTTTTAAAATTTTCGTCGGACAGCACTGCAAGCCAGCCCCAGCGCAATAGACACTACGATGACGTATGAGCACAGTCTCTTAAAAATCGCTGTCAGAGTCGCTGGACGACCGTGAAATTGTCGTTGTTTGCGTGCCCCACGTGTACCTAACCGCAGACGACATAGTTGCAGCGACGCTATCACGAATTGCTGTCGTTACAGGACTTAGACGTACGTCCGACTCTGCTGACACGTCACTAGGAAACCAGCCCCTCGAAATCGATACCGAAAGTGGGCTTTTAAGGGAGCCGTATTAAAGATATATTAATTGCGTTTCGAGGCACCATGATACTCTTTTGGGGGTTCTCCACGCCAGTGCTTTCACTTACAGCAACAATATGACAATGTCAAAAATTCATGTCAGTACTCCTTTAACAAGTGGCGTGATGAGAAACGAAGAAGCGCACAGCAGAAGCTGAAACTTAGGCTATAAATTGCTGCATATTGGCATAAAAAAGATGTCAGTTTCCGTGCATATTTTATTGCACTCTTAATTTTTTAAAGGGGCACCAAGAAGAGAGATGGCTTTTCCGAGAAGAGGTTTGTAAGCAAGAAAACGTGCAAATTCTGACGCGAAATCTGAAAATAAAATTCGATCTTGAATCTGTTTGTATTAATAAACCTGTGATGGTTAATTTAGCAGCTTTAGGGTTCTCAGGGCACAATTACTCGAACTAAGCCGATTCATTGTTCCGCTTTAGAGTCTGTTTAAAAGATTTTGCAACGATAATAACATCTTTTTTTATTTAAATGCATTTTAGAAAGACAACCTAAGCTCTGCCATTCTGTTTTGTTTTATGTTATATTGTGTATCCTGGCTCTATAATTTTATGCTTTTTATAATTTTAATTGCAAATGTATTGTTTGTATAAGTATGCGAACCTTGTATTTTCACGTTATCAATTGTTAATACGACTTTGCTTTGCAGTGCTGTTGCTTATTTAAACTCTCGAAATCTTGCACTGCTATGTTTCACTGAAGGCGTTTTTCTGCAGTATTACGTATGTGCATTTTTGTGGGTCCTACAATAATAAACGCATTCCCATATTAAAATGAAAGCGAGCTTTGGAAAAACTCTGCTGTTCTTCAGACAGTGACAATGTCAATAAAGCCTGCTTTTGTTGTGAGTGAACGCAACCACAAGCAACACGCCCTTTATTTGATTTCAACATTGGTGTTTTACGTGGAACGGGCGAGTTCTTCGTCTTATGTGCAACACATTCCTTTTTTTTTTCGAGGGGGAGGGGGGCATGAGGGAGGCTTCCGATGTGTACCGGCTAGCTGGTTTCTCGTGTAAGTGTACACTGTAAAAAAAAAAAGGGGGGGGGGGGAAACGTGATCGTTATGCGATACGATGTTCTACGCTATTTCAAGCTGCAATACAGTCGGCGGCAACTTCAATAACAATAATGTCAAATAATATTTATATGCATTAAAATTTCTGAAAAAGGGGGTATAACAAGGAATGAAAAAGATCATCCTGGGCGCGACGGAGAGGTACCAATGCGTACGCGGAACGCCTGCCAGCCATCCGCCCGGGAAGATTGGTCGACGCCAGCGCCACCGCATCATTCCACGCTGAAGCGGCCGCGCACAGGCAGGCGCTCGCGCCACTCAAAAGTTCTAGTACACTCTGTGCCGCCATATGGATGGATGGATATTAGGAGCGTCCCCTTTATAACGGGGCGGTGGCCGGGCCACCAAGCTCTAGCTTTATTTCTTTTTCGTTTACAACCATTTCTTTTCCCGAATCACACATATTTTCACAACTAATTTTTTACTTCGTCTATTTATTTTATCTATTATCGTTCCTCTGTGATGAAACAATCTTACCCGAACTACCTTTCGCTTTTGTTTGCTCCATACTTTTGCGCCACCAATGCTCTAAGCGCCTTTTACTTATATCTATCGCCGGCATGTTCAGCTTTCCCCTGTTACTCCTGAAACCCATGGCCTCCTGTAGGGTAGTGTCCACAGCTACACCTGGGTGGACATCTGTACATTCAATCAAAATATGGTCTGCGCGTCACGCCATCTATTGCACGCGCGGTGAAACAACGCGCTGAGCTGCCACACGCAGGCTCCCGCAGGTTTTTTGATTGATTTGTGGGGTTTAACGTCCCAAAACCAGCTCTCATTATGAGAGACGCCGTAGTGAAGGTCTCCGGAAATTTCGACCACCTGGGGTCTTTAAAGGGCCCCTAAACCACCCAGAGGTCGAAATTTAGTTTTGGTGTTGCTTTCGTAGCGGTGTCCGCCACGAACACGTAGCCGCAAGAATTTTTCGAAACGGTGCCGAAATAGCGGAGTTACACGCGTTTGATTATTAAAACGCGGCGCTTGCTTGTTTCGCTCTCTCCTGCGCCACGCACCGGCCGCTTGCGGGTGCCACCTCCTCGCCGAGTGTGCCGAGTGCTCCTCTGAATGTCACGTGACATACTTCGCCGATGACGCGTATCCGGTTGACGCGCCTCCGCCCCCTCCGGCCGGGCTCCCGCATTCGCGCAAGTGCCTAGAAAGGCACTCTAGCGCAAGTGTTTTGTTCGTGCTGTGCCAACGCTCTGTGCTAGCGGAATCTGTCGTGTTCTGACAGTTGCTGCAGTTTCTAGTCGGCTGCACCTGACTTGTGCTCGTGCAAACTGCGTCGCTATGGACCCTGCGTTGCGTCTCGAAAGACTCACCAGTGGCATGAACCAACACCACCTAGAATGAACCCATACGGTGACACGCCGTGCCGGTGTCGCGTCGCGTCGGCTGTCCAGTCGGCGACTCTGCAGCCAAGCACCACGCATGGTCGTCGTTTAGCCATCGCAAACACTGTCGACTTGCGCGCAGCTGAACGGACAGCTGTGTACGGCTGTGCTGGAACGCTTGCGATTTGTCATTCGCATAGCGTAGCGCAGTTACGAATCACAAGCGTGCACACGCGAACGCCACACCAACGACACACGACGAGGAAAAACAAACAGGCAGGGAGCGCGTGCATTTGCTAGCAGACTAACCGGAAGTCGAAGTTCTCCTTCGACCAATCAGCGGAGCTCGGATTCTTGTGACGTCACCAAAACCCACAACGTCGTCACGGCTAACTTCGGTGTGCCGGAAATGGCCGGAGAGGCGAACGGGGTTGTTTTTCAAGTTTGTGGCGCAGCCACGGCGCGTAGCGCTGCCGCTTTTGACACCGTACATTGTGGCGCCATTCTCAACTTGATGCGCGTGTTAACTTGAACTGTTCAAAAAATTGGACCATCTCCCCGAAGGGAACTCTGATGCGATGCGAAGCAGCAGCGTTGCGCACTGGTGGCGTCACGGGTTCAACGGCGCTAACGCGGGTGCTGGAAGAAGAAGCGAAACTCGGTGTAGCGTTTAAGCCCGAACCACATGGAGCGCTTTTTCCGCCGTTTTCTGGCGTTTCTCTCTCCGGCGTCACCCTGCGTCGACGCTGACAGTGACGGCAGCCGAAGCGCCGAGATCAAGACCGTCCAGATATTGACGCCGCCGCCGCGCTGCAGCGCCGACGCCGGAAACTGCTGGGTGAGCGGACACCAATCAGCGCGCGGCTCGAAGCGACTTCCGCCGGAGCAATGGCGTCCTCGCCGAAGCGGGCACGGCCCGCCTCGAATATATTCAGTCATCGTCGCGAACTGTGTGAACCTCAAGATCCCAACTGACGCTTGTATTTGACTCACGTGTGTCTACAGGTGCTTCGACAGCAACGCACACGGGATTACATTACACCGTTTTCGAGAACCTTTCTCAATTACTTCGGCAGCTAGGCCTCAGAGATAAGCGCGAGTCTCGGAAGCCATCGATTTTGAGTTTGCTGGTTCACTTTTATCTCCATAGGTGCCGCCACAAGTACAACAAAAATAAACTTTTGCGGACAGTTGTGCTTCTTTTGCAATGCTATGAATGTCTTGCGCACTGCGGAACTTCAAGTGAGGCATATAAGCTGTAATCGTGAATATTTATTGTTGTTCCAGTGGCGCACATTGCACACTGCTTTCCGTGTTCCTACATTAAATTCATCGGCCCACGTTGTGTGACGCTGGGCTGGCGCCGGTCTGTGCGCTCGTCGTGTGGTTGGTCGCCCTCGCTTTCGGCGACGTTGTGAAGACGGCGAGAGACGCAACGCCAGAAAACGGCGGCAAAAGCGCTGCATGTGGGTCGGGCTTTACTGGTGTAAACGTTTGTTTGAAACGCAGACACGGGAGGCGAGCGGGCGTTGGTGCCGGCAGCTGCGGGCGCTCCGGCGGGTGAGGGAGAGAGTGACGTACGCGCGCACCTGCGAGGGAAGCGTGCGAGGGGAGCGTGACCTACTTGGCACCGCTCCAACACCTGCGCCGAGGGAAGCGCGTTGCCTTGCGTTTGTGCGGACGGAGGGACAGCGTTACACAGGCTAGTCAAAGAGCTGCTTCGCATCTAAAAAATGTCGGGGGTGGTTTAGGGACCCTTTAACGTGCACTGACATCGCACAGCACACGGGCCTCAACATTTCGCCTCCATCGAAATGCAGCCGCCGCGGCCGGGATTCGATCCCGCGACCTTCGGATCTGCAGCCGAGTGCCATAACCACTAGACCACCGTGGCGGGGCCCCGCAGGTTGTTGTCACACAGTCGTTTAGCACGCGCGTCTCGAAGATGCTAGGTATGTCCACCTGTGCTGTTCCGCTGAGGGCTGAGGGCATCAATGGATAAATTTTATTATGAAGCGACCGGGTGAGAGAGAGAAAAAAAATTAAGTTTTGAACGTCCTTGCTGGACTACTCGCATGCAGGAAGGTGAGCTGGCGCCACTTGCTGTGAGGTTTTCATCCCCGCTGGATGATCTGTCGCTCCTGTTGTAGAGCAGCTACTGTTGTAAGTTAGTGAATATGTATTTCCCTCTCCCAAATAAACTCAGCAAGCATGTAAACCCACGGAAGATAGGAAGAAAATTGCTAAATCGGAATGTAGAAATTTTAGAAGTGCAGCGGCAAAATTACACTACATGTGCAGTCAAAACATAACATGGCAAGCACTACAGGCAGGGTGTCGGAACGAAATGTTTTTCGTTCCGGTTTTTGTTTCGTTCCACAGAAAGAAGTTCCGTTCCGGTTTCGTTCCGGAACAAAAAGAAAACGTTCCGTAACGGTTCATAACGTTTTTTTTTCTTTTTTGATAAGAAAAACGAACACCATACTTTATATTAAAGGTATCATTTAAAAACAGCAAAGAAAAAATACTGAACTAATACATAAAAACGCAATAATAATTGTTGGGGTTTTACGTCCCAAAGCCACGAGGTGACTATGAGGGAAGTCGCAAAAAAGTTTCGAAGCAAGGACACAACAAAAACTTGGTATTTTCCTCAAATTTGAATCCCGAATTTTCGCCAGGGAGGGGGCACGCGATTTCAGAAGCAGCAGGTCATCAAGTGTACTCGCCGATAAGCGAGACCGCTGCTCTGACAAAACGAACTTGAGTGCCGAAAATGACCTCTCAACGCTGACTTGTGTGGCTGGCACACCAAGGGCCACTTGTGCTAACATCTACAGCTCCGGTTGCCGCTCTTTGCACTCGTCCCAAAAGTTCAACACATTCGTGCTTCTTGGAAGGCGTGGCTCCTTGTCCAGCATTTCCAGTAAGGGGGCGATGACCGTTGATAATGTTGCTCACGTTGCACGACCTCCGTTGTTCCGGATCGCAAAGTTTTCCCGTGAACCGAAAAACGATAAAAAATATTTCGTTTTTGCTCCGGAACGAAATAATAAATAACGTTCCGGTTACGTTTTCGTTCCGATCAAAAATATCGTTTTTTTTTCGTTTTTCGTTTTCGTTCCGTTCCGACACTCTGGCTACAGGTGCAGGTGTGATGAACGTCCTGAGGTTTGCGCGGACTGCCTGCTTCTCTCTGGGCGGTAACTAGTATATTGGGCGACTTGGCTCCCGCACGCGTGTTCCTTAAAGAGCAACGACTTGCAAGGATTGGTGGCAACGCTGTTTACGCAAAACAACAATTTTAGTTGGAAAGGAAATAACGGAAAGGGAATAGCAAAGAAAGTCCACAGGTGTGCCGACACCGATGGTAGTGCGGGAAGGGTGCAAAGACCACCTTAGAGCGGGCTGGCTTCGTGTGGAGCGCAGCGACACATGGGACGGCGATGCGGTTATTTTTCATGGCATATGCGTTCAAGCGCCGGCAAGCGGCTACAGGCCACACACCGCTGTGGCCCTCAGATATTGTTTCGATCTCAAAATTTCAGCGCTCGTTCACTAAAAGGTCCGCAGAATTGCAGTGCGCTGTGACAAAGCGCAATGATCGTCCCCAACAGTGCTGCATTAGGAACCACAACTTCTACTCCATGATTTTTGGTAAAAAACCGGCTGCAAAAACAAACCGACGTTTAAAAACAGCCGCATTATTGCTACGCACCGCACAGATACCACTTTAAACTCTTCCCTGCGTAACACACGCACGAAATGTGAAGAGTTCAACAAGAGGAACATATGAACTCGTGGCGGAAGATACCTGCAACGCCGTCTCATAATGACAGGCGCTTTGAAAGAGCGCCTGTGTCGACGATCATGTGTCGACACATGTTCGTCGTTAATACAAATGTGTGTACATTCTCCGTGGTGAACAGGAGGTTTATTTTCCGGTATTAATTGTAGCAAATGATGCTGACCTGTATGAAACTAGCCAGTTTCCTACGATTGATCGTGCAGTGCGCCAGCTGCGGGTATCGCTGGCCGCGACACCAGCGCTGTTTATCTCCGCGGAGTCAGAAAAGAAAAAAAAAATGATACTGCCAGCTTGCGCCCCCCAGCCCCTCCCGACCCACCGGAGATGCGAACACGGGTATGACTCAAAGCGTCGGCGGGCGCGGGCGCCTGCACAGTGCTCGGCGCCGAGATGTCGCCGGCTGCCATGGGCACGGGAGGGAGGCGCCAGAATGTCTGGCTCCTTCTCTCGCCGGTCGCCGGAGGGAAGAGGCGAGAGGGCGCGCGCTAGGGCGGACGGCGCACACGCACACACGCGAAGAAGCCAGCGAAGCGCGGGCGTGTGGTTGGCGTTGGAGTCAATGTAAAGTTGTTGGCGGCTGGGTCTTCCTTTGTTTCCGGAGAAAATTCGCCATGCTGCAACTGCTACGTGTGTTTGTGTGGTGGCATTTTGTTCTTTGTACTTTCCTCCTTACGTTAACCCTGGTGCAATCCCGGCGCTTCTGTGACTGGATCCTGTAACATAGTCTACGTCTCGCCGAAGATAATGTAAGTACCACATTTGAATGGCGTAGCATGCAGGATGCCTGTCAGATCACTCATGTGTCCCGAGGATATGGAAAATCGGTCTGTAACATACAATGAGCTAGCTCTAAGATAGTTCACGCATCAACTTAAACACCAAGCAACGCAACTGTGGTTTTATTATTCAGATCACCGTGTATGAATGCATTCTGAAACTTTGTTAGGTCTATGTGCGTGCTTAGCCCGAGTAATGAGTAAGGAGTGCATTGCTTATTTCCCACCATCCTGTCATTTGACCGTTACGGGTAGTGAGTACAACGCTTGTACAACTGTGTGGGATAGTAGTAATTTACTCGTGTCTTACACGGATGAATACATGTATGTGATATCGCGTGTTGTAGGGCAACCGTTGCCGCGCGTTCCTGCACCGTGGCATCGAAGTCGTGAGATTTCAGTCCTGGGCTGTGAAATTTACGTGCATGTCAGCTGGACTGCCGCAGGCAACCATGACGTCTTGTGGCGGTGGAATGAGTTCACGCAGCTCAGCATTCAGATGAGCATGAGTGTCGTGTGCGCGTTCTCGGTAACATTTAAACTTTGTCAGAGGCATGTGACTCTTTGGCGAATGTTCATTGACCATTTCTCATTGACCACGCTGTTGCGGTTTTCTGCATTTCGGGGTTCGTCATTCTTGCAGACTGCGAATAGCAAAAGAATTACGCTACCTGATATTTGGTTCCACAGTATTGTTACAGGCACGCTGTTGTGCACAGCGGATTTATGGTATGCTATAAGTTGGCCAGTGTTTCACGTGGTACTGACTGGGGTGTGGTGGTGGTGGTAAAAACGTTTGTTAATGTAAAGGATGGAGAGGAGGTATGCTGGGACCAGGCCGTAAAAGGCTGGTCGTCACAAACACTAGGTGGAGCTCCCTAGTTCGGGACTCCGGTGGCGGTAGCCGCCGCCCGTGCGCGCCTAAGGTTGTTGGGCCTGTAAGTCGTGGCAGCCGAGCAGGGTCGTCTCCCAGTCCTCCCGTGTTGGGTTGGGGGGAATGGCCGGGTTGGAAGGGCACGCCCACACCATGTGGTAGGTGTCTGAAGACACCGCACTACAGTACGGGCAGCTGCCGCTAAACGAGGGGTCATAATGTTTTAGTGCTGCCGCCGGCCACAGCAATGTATTGGTGAGAAGGTGGAGTAAGAGCCGCTTATCCACTTTCTTAAGGCCTTTACATGGGCGGGGATAAAGGCGATGGTAATCTTAGTAGAATTTTGTAATAACTTCGAAGGTATAGGCCGGATTAAAATGGGTTTCCTGATCGGGTGGGGAGGAGAAAACAGCCCGGAAAGAGAGCGAGCGGGCGGCTGCGTCTGCTGCCTCGTTTCCTACCAACCCTGAGGAGCAGGGGCCCATATAAGGTAACGGTGTGCGGGGTCCGTATCCCGTATGCAATTTTTTGGTAAATTTGATAGGCTAGAAAGGGGGTCCAGCCTTGTACGACGTTCTGACAGGCCCCTCACGAGTCGGTAATTATGTATTTTAAGTCGGAATGTAAGGCCGCCTTGGGAGCTCTAAAAGTGAGGCGGTTAACTGTGCTGTTGTGAGCTACTGCGGCCGTGTACCATCACCGTGCTGAGGCCCGGAGGCGTCCACGTAGTGTACGCCTGTTTTGTTATCATAATGTCGGGCCAGAGCTTCCGCCCGCGCCAGGCGCTGACCATTATGGTCTTTGTGTGAATGTTGGCTGGAAGATGCCGCACGTGGAGGGCGCGCCTCCACAGTTCTGGGATATGAAACCTATCTTCCATGGGAATGGTGTGTTGGATATGGAGTCGAGCAAGAAGACGGCGACCTGACTCCGTTTGCGACAAGCGCGTGCACTGGTTTGTAAGTTGCGCTTCCCGAAGCTCCGGAAAGTGTTCACCACCCCAGGGCCATAAGAAGGCTATTCGGAGTGGTGACGGGGAGGTCCAGGGCACGCTTAGTAATTTTGCGAAGGATCACCTCAACGGCTTCCTCCTCTTGTTTCCGTAGGTGAAGGTAAGGAGTCGAATAGAGAATTCGAGTGGTCACGAAAGCGTTTGCCAGCCTCAAGGCATCAGCACTTCGTAATCCCCACCCCCCCGTTTGTTGGAAACCCGGCGGACCATGCGGCCCACTTGGTCCTCCACCTTACGGAGTTTGGTATCTGGCCGCCTGTGTTTGTGAATGTGGAGTCCGAGTACCCGTATCTCGTCAGCTTCGTGTATGGGACCGCTGTCAAGAGATAGACAGATTTGAGTTGTGCACATTGGCGAGGGGCGGAGGTGC
This sequence comes from Hyalomma asiaticum, assembly GCA_013339685.2. Taxonomy (NCBI): domain Eukaryota; kingdom Metazoa; phylum Arthropoda; class Arachnida; order Ixodida; family Ixodidae; genus Hyalomma; species Hyalomma asiaticum. Next base: position 307,088,188 of record CM023481.1, read on the forward strand.
ACAAATTTCGATTTTTGAGGGGAGCATTGAAGACCGCAGCGGCGGGCGTAGCGGTCTACTGTCGTCGCTGCTGCTTGCAGGCTGGTGTCAATGTTCCCTATGCTGCCCTGCATGGCCCACAGGGTGATGTCATCGGCGTACAGGGCGTGCTACACGTCGGCGACACCATCCAGCTGGGCCGGAAGGTGCATCATGGCCAGATTGAAAAGCAGTGGGGAAAGTACCGCGCCTTGGGGGGTTCCCCGGGTGCTGAGTAGGTAAGGGTCGTGCTCTTTGTCTTGGATGCGGATGTAGGAATGTCGATCGGTGAGAAATTGGCGTATGTATCGGAATGTGTTGAGGCCACAATCGGTCTGATTTAGATTAGTGAGTATGATGTCGTGTGTTACGTTGTAAAATGTCCCCTTGAGATCTAAAGCGAGTACTGCCAGGTCATTATGGGGGCATTCAAGGGGGTCAAGGATGTCCCGATGGAGTTGCAGGAGGACAACCTGTGCGGATCTGTGTGGGCGAAATTCGAACATGGTGTCCACAAAGACGTGTTTGCGTTCAAGATATGCAGATAGCCGGTCCCGCACCATCGTCTCCATTAGTTTGCCCACACAGGAGGTGAGAGAGGTGGGGCGGAGGTTATCTGTGCTAATTGGTATGCCTGCTTTAGGAATAAGCGTTATCAGAGCCGTTTTCCATTCGATTGGTAGGAGGCTGTCCCCCCGCCAAATCGCATTGATGTAGTCGACGAGAGACTGGTATGCTGGGTCGCGCAGGTTCGCCAAAAGCTTGACGGTGACCTTATCACTACCCGGGGCAGAGCCTCGTTTCTTTTTTAAAATAGTCGCCCGTAGATCGTGGAGCTGGAACGGTTGATCTAGCTCCGTGTTTTCTCAGCCTGCATAAGAGTATGCAGATCCACGGGTGTCTTGAGCAGTACACAGATATTGGTCCCGAAGTTTCTGTGCCAGTTGTGTCGTGTTGCCAGGTTAAGCGTGCATGGCTATCTGCAAATGTTTCTGCGTTTCGGTTCGTATTTGGGTTGGATCAATCAGTGCTGAAAAGAGGCGCAATGAATTGCGACTGGACATTTGTCGCGCGGCCGCGTTGCATCCACCGAGTTGGAGTCGGCGAGTTAGGCCACGTGCTCGGCCACTGTGTGAGTGAGCTCGGCAATTCGAGCTTTAAGCTTTTTATTGTGTTTATGGCGTCGCCAGCGGTGGACAAGGCTGCGACGTGCTGCGACGTGCTGCCCAGAGGTGTAGGAGGTGGTTATCCACGTCCGCGACGGCCTCTGACAGTTGGATGTGAGTTTCATGCGAGCGAAGGTGTGTCAGCAGGAGTTGGGACCATGCTGAGTAACCCTGCCCCAAAATGGGTGTGTGATCAAGTGTGAAAGTTTTCCTGAATTTGGTCCAATCTGGGATATGGGCTTGTCTTGTGGCACGTTCGTGGGGGCGTGTGCGTAGTGTAATGTTCAGGATGCAGTGGTCGCTACCGAGGGTTTCCTCGGTGTTGAGCCAGTCTGCGTGTCCTATGTTGGGTGGACGGGGTCTGTGTGGGAGCGAGACTTGAACCAGGTTGCTGGACGGATAGTGCAGGACAGAGAAGATGAGGAGACGAAGAACGAACTAAATTAATACATCGGGCTATGGGTGAGCAGTGTGTCCCGAGCACGTTTGGATGTATTTTGTTTATTTTTTATTTTATGTTAGGGGGGCAGCCAGGTTGTCCGGTGTTGGCATCTAGCGCTGCATGCCTGTACCTGCCCTCACCACTCAGGCGCCTCCAGTGTGCATGCGTGTGTATGTATGTACGACAGCGGCTTTCTTTTTCAGCTATGCTTTATGGTTTTACACTTCCCTGCTACCCCGCTACACACTCGTTACCCTAATTGAGCCATATTTCGTTGCATTGTACTAACTTCACTATTACCTGACCATTTGTGCAGGCGAAATCGAAGCCACAGCGAAAATTTGTTGGTGCCATGCGCAGTTGTGGTGCGCAGTCTATGTATAGCGTGCCCGTCGATCGCGCGAGGTCTCAGTTACTAAAGGAGCCCTGCAACATTCGGAATGACGATAGCAAATGATGCCGAACAGTCGTGGAGGTTATTGTGAACGTGTGAGCCAAATATTATTGAGCTGCGTGCTCCAGGAAATTTTTTATTTGGTTTCAAACACAGCTGTAATTCACCTGCTCTTCTTTCCAACAAATGTCACTAGGCCGCCGACTGCTTTGTTCGAGGCAGATATAGCATTGGCTGAACTTACGATCACGGAAAGGTAGTCTGGAATGATTTATTTGTTCATTTCGCATTAAAAAAAATTGGCAGATCTCACATCCACTGGGAATCGAGGAAATGCAAAGCACGCATCAGGAACGTAAAATGGATTTGCATTGTTGTCGTGCTATACCGAGTTTGGTACATATGAAGTTAACGAAACGGCCGGAATAGCACCATGACTGTGGCATGTAAACCATGCCCCTCATACACGCATGTCATGATTCTAACGTTATGACCTGTCATTTACGTTCGTCATGCAGTCGTGTTCTGCCATAGCAATTTTGGTATACATCCCATTAAGGAACACGTGGCATGTAGGTCATGCCGCTCATGACATGCATGTAATGATTCTCATGTTATGACCTGTCATTTATGGTCGTCATGGAGTCTCTGCCAGACCAATTTTCGTCTGCATCCCATTCACGAAACGGCAGTATAGCGACAGGACAGGGGCATGTAAATCACGCTGCTCATGACATGCATGTCATGATTTTCATGTTATGGTCTGTCATTTATGATAGTCATAGTTCGTGTTGTGCCATAGCAGTTTTGGTATACACCCCATTAACGAAACGCATGGCATGTAAATCATGCCGCCCATGACATGCATGTCATGCTTTTCATGTCATAACCTGCCATTTATGTTCATCATGCAGTCATGTTGTGGCATACCAGTTTTCGTATACCTCCAGTTAATGAAATGGCCAGGAGAGCACTAAGACCATGGCATGTAAATAATGCTGCTCATGACATGCATATCATGATTTTCATGTTGATTGATTTGTGTGGTTTAACATACCAAAACCAGCTCTGATTATGAGAGACGCGGTAGTGGAGTTCTCCGGAAATTTCGACTACCTGGGGTTCTTTAGCGTGCACTGACATCGCACAGCACACGGGCCTCAACATTTCGCCTCCATCGATATGCAGCCGCCGCAGCTGGGATTCAATCCCGCGACCCTCGGATCAGCAGCCGAGTACCACATCCACTAGTCCACCTTGGCGGGGCCATGATTTTCAAGCTATGACCCGTCATTTATGTTCGTCATGCAGTCATGTTGTGGCATACCAATTTTCGTGCCAGGAGAGCACCAAGACCGTGGCATGTAAATCATGCCACTCATGACATGCATATCGTGATTTTCATGTTATGATCTGTCGTTTGTGTTCGTCATGCAGTCATGTTGTTGTATACCAACTTTCGTACACGTCCTTTTAACGGAACGGCCAAGAGAGCACCAGGACCGTAGCATGTAAATCATGTCACTCATGACATGCATGTCATGATTTTCATGTTATAACCAGTCATTTATGCTCGTCATGCAGTCATGTTGTGGCATACCAGTTTTCGTATACATCGCATTAACGAAGCGGCCAGGAGAGCACCAAGACCATCGCATGTAAATCATGTCGCTCATGACATGCATGTCATGCTTTTCACGTTATGATCTGTCACTTATGTTCGTCATGCAGTCATGTTGTGGCATACCAATTTCCGTATACATCCCATTAGAGAAACGGCCAGGAGAGCACAAAATCGTAGGCGGCTAGATAGATAGATAGATAGATAGATAGATAGATAGATAGATAGATAGATAGATAGATAGATATGCTCAAAGTCGCCGAAGTTCGCTAAGAAATTCTTCGCATTTAAAATAAAGGCAATCTGGGTACCTGTCTTCAAGAAGACCGAGGTGAGGGAAGCGACCTATTCGGTGGCGCCAGTGATGTTACTTGTTGAAAAAGAGCAGGGAAATTGTAGGTCGGTGCTGCTAGTGATGACATTTGTTGAAACAAGGGCAGGCGATTGCCTGCTGTATTAAAAACAAAACTGCAAATCCACTGCTGCTTGCAGCACAATAATATTTGGCTCACACGTTCACAGGAGCCTCAACGACTGATTGGCACTGTTTGCTCAGTGTGTTCAAAAAGTGTTGCAGGGTCCCTTTCATACTGAGTACGCAGTGAGCACGTAAGCACGCCTTGAATAGTAGTCTCACCCTCTAAGTGTGAAGCATGTGTGTCACTCGATTTCTACATGCTGAGTATGGGAATGCATCCAAAATAAACAATGAATGAGTAATATATGTGTAGTATAACGTTCACGAGTGACATCATATTGCGGCAGTGGTAGCATCAGCAGGTGCATCAAGTTTCGTGGGGAGACGGCCCAAACACCACTATATATAGTAAAGGAAAGAGACATAGATACAGCGCCCTTGCCGCAGGCCGGCTGTTCTATTCTGACTTCTTCCTTCTCTTCCTTTGCTTCGCTGGGCACCTAACGCGAGCATCCAAGCTTTGGCAGAGCTCACTGACCTTCGTGTATATGTACTGTCGTGAGCAATATGAAAGGGAACACAGCAACGTGTGGCAAACAGCCTGGGAATCGACTCTGAGCGATAAGCGGATTGCGCCGTGAAGAACCATGTGCAAAGGAGGGCGCTCTTCCACTAACTGTCCGCACTCCCACCATGCTGGCATTTCTACAAAGCAGCACCTTATGCCATTTCACCGATAACACGTTATCATCCGATATTCGATAAGACACGATATTTGTTGCCAGCAGCATGCAGCGATTCATTTCTTTTTCTTTCATTCCTTTTTTTTTTCTTCACCGAAGCGCATGGTGCAATGCCAAGTCCTGCACTCTGTGCACACCATCGCACGGCAGGAGTGCCAACAGTTGTCAGAATAGCCTTCCCTTTCCCACTGTTTTGGACGGTTGCCACCACGTATCACCGAAACCTGGGTTTCAGGCTACAGTCGAGCCCGTTTATAATGAACCTGAGCGTGACGTGGCGTCCGTTCGTTGTATCCCGAAGTTCGTAATAAATGAAAAAACAGCTTTTAAAAAGTTACAAGTGAAAACCCAAAATTTATTTTTTCGCAAAAAAGTCCGTGATGCACGTCTGTTTCGAGAGTGCCGATGCGATAAGGGTGGTCTCCAGTTTATTTAAAGCGACAGCATGCTCCTCGCCGAGGCCCTTGGCATAGACAAGTTGCCTGAGCCTATCTATGTAGCCAATTGCTACAGGCACGCTTGTGGGCGCTGGCTCCAACGTTTCATCGTCGTCGTCATCTGATTCCTCCGAGTCGCTCTTGCCGCGCACTTCATTGACAATGCCCTCATCCGTGCACGGTTCCGCGGTGTCGGCATCATCATCGGCCGTAACGAAATCATCCCAGCAGATGTCCCGCCCTCCCATGTCGGAGTCAACAACACGCTGCCACAAATCGCCGCCGGAGTGGTCCTCTTCGGAAGCTTCAGGGTCGGCATCGGGTCCGACGTCGGCGAAGCCGGCCTTGCGGAAACAGTTTTGCACACATGTAGCCGTTACCTCCGCCCACGAAGCCTTTACCATCTCCAGAGCTGAGTACAGCGAGACCCGAAGCGGCAGGTTGGCTGCCGGCCGGTCAACAGCTATGAGCATGCGCTCCACAACGCGGCGCCTATAATAAGCCTTAAACGCGCGGATTATGCCCAAGTCAAGCGGTTGCACTTTCGACGTTGTGTTGGGCGGCAGGAAAAGCAGGGTCACTGCCATCAGAGAGGCTTGTACGTGGTGCGCGGAGCAATTGTCGACCACAAGCAGCACACGCCTGCCTTGCTTGTGCATGTCGCGGTCTAACTCGCTCAGCCACTCTGCGAATAAATCGCGCGTCATCCACGCTTTACCACTATGCCTGTAACGCGCAGGCACATAGCCCCGAAAGCAACGCGGCTTCTTCGACTTGCCGATTACAAAGGGCACGCGCCGGTCGCTGCCATCCATGTTAGTGCACAAAAGCGCTGTGACGCGCACTTTACTGTGCTTGCCGCCAGCACATGTGTCGCCTTTCATGGCGTGCGTTTTTCCCGGCAGCATCTGGTAGAATAACGCAGTTTCGTCTGCGTTATAAACGTCTCGCTCCGCATAGCTTAAAATAGTGTCTCGATTTGCTTCAAGCCACGAGGCAACGTCTTGGTCACTGGCCGAGGCCGCCTCACCGACAATCGATTTAAAAACAATGCCATGACACACCTTGAACCGATGTAGCCAGCCATTTCCTGGGCAGAAGTCGGGAAAATCCAACAGAAATGCGAAGCCTTTCGCTTTGGCCAGCATCATAGGACCACTTATCGGAATGTTCCGAGCCCGCGCGTCGACGAACCATTTCAGAAGCGCTTCCTCCACGTCCGCGTAGGTGGCCCTCCGCAGGCGCTTTCTGTCCGTCGAGTTGGCATCGGCACTGATTATCTTGTCCTTGTTCTTTAGAATCGTCGATATCGTTGACTTGGACACGCCGTACTTCTTAACCAACTCGCAGTTTTTAGCGCCTTGAGCTAGCTCGTTTAGAATGACTCGTTTGGTAGAAATGTCCAGCGCTTTTCGCTTCGTGCCATCTGTTTGCGCGGAAGGCTTCCCGTCCGCCATCCTGACACACACGCACACCAACAACGAGCCAGCGCCTCCTCTATTTTTAACGAGCAAGACGCGCACGTGCGACACACAAGCAAGTACGCGTAGAATGGCTCTGAGCCGTTCCACGCGCCCTGTCTGAGCTCGTTTCTACCCAGGAAAAGAAACTTCGGAATTCGTGCCGGCGTGGAGACAGGCGGAGGAGTTGGAGGAGTTGCGATAAAGGGGGAAGAGAGGAGAACGGCCTTGGGATAGTCACTGCACTTGGGAGAGTGGCCTACGCGCGCAGCGGTCAGAGAATCTCATTGGGGCGCCGGTTGTTCGCGGAAGGGTGAAAACGGCTGTCACACGGGACGGATCGTGAAAAGTCGAACTTGCGCGGCCCCACCGACTTCGATAATTCGCACTTCGTTCAGTGTAAGCCATTTTTACCCTTCCGCACGCGTGCAGGGCATGCTGAACGGAGTGCAAAATGAGCGAGAACTCGGAACGAATCGCGAAATATCGAAGTCAGTGAGCACCCCGCACCCACTGGCGATGCGGGGTGCTCGGAGCAGCAGGGGGACAAAGGACGGAGGGGTGCGTAACCACGGCCGGGCTGGACGCGCTCGCTCGCTCCCTCTTTTACGGCCTGAGCAGCTGCCACGACTACAATGGATCTGTTTCTATACAGGACGACGGCGCGTTCCGCGCGAGGGCGTCGCGAGCCAACCCCCCAAAGCGCGTTGCTCTGCATGCGCTTCGTATGGTAAACCAGCTGTTCCCGGCCACTTTACCGTGCTAATTATTTTTTCCGCATGTAGAAAGTGGTGGAAGCAGTACAGGTGCGTGTGGGGACAGTCTGGCTTTCTAGGTACTCATGCACTCGGCAAAAGAAGAGGCACACTCAGTGCTACTAGCAACAAGAATGGGTTGGTTGGTTGGTCAAACTTGACCATCTTATATTTGATGGAGGCGAAAATGCTTGGGGCCTGTGCGCTTGGATTTAGGTGCACCCTAAAGATTACCAGGTGGTCGAAATTCCCGGAGCCTTCCACCACGGCGTCCTTCATAAACATAACGCAGTTTTCGGATGATAGACGGCATGCTGATGCAGATGTCCCGAAGTGCGTCCTTCTGCTTAGTTTCTACAATGAGATGGATTTGCTCAGCTTTGTGGCGAACCGCTCAATTGTGTGATTGTCAAAATGTTTCCCGGAACCATCATATGAGATTGTGGCGTTCTTCGAGAAGGCAGTGAAATATCTTTACCGCAAGAAAATCCTCGAGACACTGCAATTTACTGTTCAGTCATATCTTGAAGATTCGACGCTTCTGGACTGTCCGGAAGGTGTGGACAAGAGTCACGCCAGAGTGTCGGCGCACATCATCTCTGAAAAGTTTCTCCGGATTCTTGTGAACTACACAAAAAAGTTAACAGATCAGAATGACAAGCCTTCTGGCTATATTCACAAGCCCACGCGGAAACATTTCCGGCTGTGAACGATGTGACTACTTTAAACTAGCTGTAAGGATCCCGACAGTGTTTTACCAGCAGTGCTTTCTTTTCTTTTTCAGTTCTTCTTGTGCATTATATTATTTTAGTACCAAGGACAACATTCTGTATGATCCTGAACGGTTTCTGTGAAAGTTCTTTTTCTTCGCCTGCGGCGTACGTTACTGCATAAAAAGATTTTTCTCATCTCTTTACTTGCACGCTGAAGACCGCGTCTGGAGACGTGAGATTTTTGGAATTTATATGCATGCAGGGACTCAGCGTGGTGTGGTGCGAGTTTTTGATATTATTATTATTATATTATTATTATTATTATTATTATTATTATTATTATTATTATGTTCCTTCTGCTGTGATTGCGACTCACGGCTACTTGTGGGGAGTGTGACTTCCCCTTTTCGAGGTATTTATTTTAATAATAAAGCAAGAATTGCGACTGCTTGAATAAAAAAATCACAGCATATCCACGGGGTGAATGATGATGAGTGGGCGAAGCTCCTGAGGGGAAATCATCGAAGGTGGCGAGAAACGTCGAAAACGTCGAAGGTGGCGAGAAACTCTTCCAACGAGACGAACGATCCCCTCTCCAAAGCGTCGTGCATCTCTTCGTACCGTTGCTTGAGTTTCTGACGATGTGTCTTCTCGGCCTCGTCCTCGGTCGGGGGAAAGGGGACTACAATCCTAGTGATTTTCGTTATTAACTGATTTGGGGGCCAAATTAGTTCGTTAAATCGAGTTTTAAATGTACCTCACACTCGGGGAGTCAAGTTTATGCTGCATTTCATAAACTAGAGGTAGCTGATGATGATGATGATGATGATGAATTGTGGCTATGCCTTTTGTAGCGGGTGGCAACTCTCAGGTGCCCTAGCAAAAAAAAAAAAAAAAAGGATTTGTAGCACAGCCTGGGTAGACAGGCACACACGCTGAGGTGAATTAACACGTTCACGACAGCCGTACAATGCCTCCTCGCAGGCCGGCTACACTGTCTGAACGTCCACGTTGTCTGTGCGTTGGCACTGTCTGCGCGTCCTGCGCCACCACTGCACCAATCTTAGTTTTGTGTTGTGCACCGCTCTGTGGACCACTCTGTTCTCCGCATTATCCTTTCGGAATCCCAGTGCAAGCGGGAAGGTGGTGCCCTCTACGTGATCCGGGCGCAAGCCTGTGCAGTGGAGGACGAGGTGTTCTGTTGTTTCCTCCTCGACGCCACATATTTGGCATATGGCCGGTCCACGTCCGCTGATGAGTCAAACCTGCGACGGTATGTCAACGTACGCAGCGCTCCTGCATGTGCCTCAAAGAGTAGAGCACTGCCGCCGCTGTTATCGTACAGGGGCTCCGTGCCAATGTCTGCCTTGTGGGTGCGATATGTCAGCAGTGTGGATTTATTTTCCATTGCACGCCGCCACTGCTCCGTCTCTTCCTCACACACCTGACTTTTGACCGCATGGGCCCATTTGTACATCCTGTCCTCAACTACAGGTTTCGCAGACATACAAAACTTTCTTTTCAGGTTGCCCAGGCGCCTGCACCACTGCGTTTGTGTGCCAGTTAGGCTCGCATATCTGAACAGTCGCCTGGGCCACCGTTCATCGTCCATGAGTCGGAGGCGTCCTTCGTATGTCACCTTACTTCTTGCCTCGCGCGCCTCAAAAGTGGACCATCCCAGGTCACCTTGAATGGCCTCTATGGCCACACGTCCGTGGCATCCAAGGGCCATACGGCCCACCTCCCGTTGGCCACGCTCCAGCCATTGTCTGGTCGTCACATTGAGGCACAGGACGCATTGGCAAATGTAAGGCCTGGGACGTGGATGGCCTTCCACAAGTCTCGGGTGAGGAGGAAACGGTTGCAGCCCCATAAGCTTTTCCGGCGTAGCACGTTTGCTGCTCTTTGCAAAGACCTGCGTAGATTTTCCTCATGCACCCCCAACAAGTCACCGGAGGTGCTCAATATCACTCCCAGGTACCGATATTCAGTGTCCCACTGTATCTGATCTCCTCCTGGCAGGTATATGTCAGCACCTGGCAGGGAGCCTGACAGTTGTAGTGCAGCAGACTTCTTTGCATTGAAGGTCAGGTGCAGGTGGTACAGGTGGGTCGCGGCGAGGGTGACGAGTTGTTGCAAGTCCGTGGGGCTTTCGGCTAGCAGGACCAGGTCGTCAGCATACACTAAACCCAGTAGCTTCCAAGTCATGGGCGTTCCACCGTACAGGTGGGTGAAAGAGAAGCCAATACTGGATGCTAGAAGCGTCTGTTCCAGTCCAGAGACATAGATCATGTATAGCAGGGGTGAGAGTGGGCAGCCCTGCTTAAGTCCCCGTGTTACCATTACTGGCCTGGACTGGGCTCCGTCAAAGCACGCTATAGCAGAGTTGTCTTTGTACAGCCGTCAGATGAGACCGACCCACACCTCTGACATTCCGACATCCGCCATCCGCTGGAACAGAGATTCATGTGGGACACTGTCGTATGCCTTAGCTACGTCAAGGAAGCACCCATACAGGTTTCTGGACAGGCAGCCTGGACACACAACGCCATCTATTGAGCCATTCATAAACTAAACTAGAGGTGGCTCCATAAACTAAACTAGAGGTGGCTACATACATACGGAGGAGGGAACGACCCACACCCTAAGGAGCTTCGCCCCTAAAATGACCATATTTTATCATTTTCAAGTACATTAATGGTTGGCATATGTGCATTTGACGTAAACATTTTGGAAACCAATTTCTTTCAAAAAAGAATGTTTCGTGTCATTTGTTCTGACGGTCGGTGACGAATCATGCGGCCGAGCCTTCTGAGCGCGACGCGCATCGGTAAGTGCTCTCACGAGCAGCAGAAGCGGGCGAATCAGTGGCTTGTGCCTCTCCCTCGGAAAAGCGGAAAGCACCAGAGTTGCCATATATATGCTTGCTACCGTATTCTCATCGCATTGGTACCATGCATAGCATATAGAGGAGCTTCAGAAAGTGACACGGCAAGTCTGAGGCCGAGCATTCCCAGCGCGCGCTAGCCTCGCAACGGCCGGGAGCTGGTTTAGAGCGGGTTGGCTCGGAGCGCCCCCGCCAAGTTGCGGCGATAGGTAGCAACAGCCCCCCGTGCGCAGGCCGTAAAAGAGAGAGCGAGCGCGTGCGTCCAGACCGGCCGTGGCGTAACAAAAGACTGTCGGGGAGAACGACAATGAGAAGCCTGTGGAGGCAGGGTCGGCGTTTGGCTCCCGGATGGTTATAGGTGGTCGAAAGGGGTGTCTCCGCAGTCGCCGGATCACGGACTCCGTTCGCTGTAATCGATCGGCAGGGTTCAAAGGCGTTCGTTGTAAGTGTGATTTTGTGCCATTGAAATAATGTATATTTCTACGGTCACGTGGGTATCGTTCGTTTTAAGTGGGGCCGTTATATGTGGGCTCGACTGTATTTGCCATGCGTTAATTCCTGTGTTCCCTTTCATATTGCTCACGATAGTACATAGATATATATACATACAATCCTGGGAGTGTTAGATTGCGTGTGCATATATACCCAATAAAGTGGGTGGGTTGACGACAGTCTTCGTAGCTCAGCGGTAGATCGTTATCCGAAGGTCGTGTGTTCAGTTCCCACAGAAGGCAGGTTTGCCTTTTCGTCCACTTTAATTCCTTTCTACTTACTCCACAATTGTAATACTACAATTAAGAACATCAGTCAATAACTTCCCACATGCTTTCCTAGGCTTCACAGAGTTGATTTCGTTATATATATATATATAATTCGGGGAAGAAGTTCTGTGGGTCCAGTTCAAAAGTAGTTTAGAAACAAATTGCGCACTTGCGAAAATCGCACGTTTATTATTCAACGTTTTGGCCGTGGCACGGCCTTCGTCAGAATGAAGCAAATTTGCTTCATTCTGACGAAGGCCATGCCACGGCCGAAACGTTGAATAATAAACGTGGGATTTTAGCAAGTGCGCAATTTGTTTCTAAACTATATATATATATATATATATATATATATATATATATATATATATCAGGGGTGAGACAGCAGAAACAGCCTTGGGAGCAGTTTTTGGAGCAGCGAAATGTTCATTTTGGAGCAGGAGAACCTTGATTTGGAGCAGCCCGGGCAGTCACGTATCTTTTCCACAACCAGGGGTCACTCAGTACACTTCTCAAAGTTAAAAGAAATTCTCATTGCACCAAAATTGTCGACACACAATAGTCTTTTAGTTAAGAGCACTTGCATGATTTTGCCGATCGGTGCTTTGACTTTTTGTAGATTTTCTTATTTAGCTTCTGAAGGATCCCTAGTACTTCTTGTAGGTTAAGTGTTCTCTTTTATCAGGAGGGTCTGGTCACTTTGGATTTTATCAAGATTTTCCTGCTTCACACCATTACAAAGAAGCTCATCTGAGCTTTTCACCAATGCATTGCCCTCTATTGTAACACTGCAATACTGTGGTGGCAACTAATCATGGAAGATACTCCAATTGCGTGTAGATAATGGCTTCCATGTGTCTTGGTTGCACGTCTTGATTTTCGTGTCAACGTACGCAGACACAAAAGTCGATGTGTCTGCAGCAAATCTCGGACACCTGAGATTCAATCAAATGATGCACGTTGCGCAACTCAGCTTTTTTTCCCCGTTGAAACTGACGTGAGCACCAAAATACTTTTCAGGCTGTTTTGGAGCAGTTTAGAGCAACTTTACCAATTTTCATGCTTTTGGAGCAGCTCGAAGCAGGAAAAAGGAATTGTATCTAAACTGTGAAATATGAGCAGCTGTCTCACCCCTGATTATATATATATATATGCAGGGTATCCCACATAACTTGAGCCAGAACTTTGAAAATGAAAGGCACTTCAGAGGAGAATAGAACCAAATGTATACTATTCGCACCAGCCTATAGATACTCAGGTTATTTTTATTTCCCCCTAAAGTAATTAATCATTTTTAACTATCCAACTCTTTAATTATTGGCTGAAAACCCGAAATATGAACACTGAGCTGTAGAGCACTTCAGAAACCACCGAGTGAATTGTTTCCTGTGCGATATGTCTTACGCTGTTAATTTTTCCACGTTCTAAAGAAAGCCCACGAAATTTGAAAAGAAGCCACGTGACGGACCGTGAGCGCACTGCTATAGTGCTGCTCTCAAGCGTGCTACCTGTGAACAAGGTTGCCTGCAGCATGGCCTCCGCGATCGGCTGCGATGTGGCCTCCGTGATTAGCTGCAGCGTTGATCCAGCCATCCCATTTGGCGCTTACACAAAGGGAGAAGTGTATGTCACAAAATAGTGCCTATTTCGATAAGAAACCCGGCATCGAGCTGAAGGGAAAGCCAAAGAAAACAACAAGCGGCGCGCACGGAAGAGGCGCCCAAGGTCACGCCATATCTCCAAAAGGGGAGAATTTTGTAGAAAGTGTCTTATCGTGGCGAGCGCCAGCGCTGCGCTAGACAGACGTAGGGAGAGAGGAGACTGAGAGTAGTTACCGTAGCCCTCTCGCGCAGTGAGAGGGAGAGAGGCACCTTCCGAGTGGCGAAGGACCGAGAAAGGGCGAGAAGGTTCCCAACTTTGTGCGTGCTTGTATCACGTGGTCTGCACTGAAACTTCTAGAATGGCTTTCCAAGGCTATATAAGCAGTCAACCACGGGCCGTGAGTAGTAATAGTAGGAGTAGTAACAGTAGCAACAAGCGAAGTCATGTGTGACTCAGCAAGAAGAAAGAAGACGCTGTTCCACTAGCCAGCTGACGAGCCCTGCCTGCAAGCTTCGAGTTGAGAAGACGCCTTGAGTGACTTGGTGAATAGGACTCTTTTGTATTTTATTCTTTGTTGCAGTGCATGAGCTTGTTCGTGTTTGTTGGTTTCGTGTAACGTTGTAACCCACCTGTGTTTGAGTTTGGAAGAGCCGTGTTTGTGCACATTTTGTGTAACTGCCTGTTTGATGAGTATATTTGTTTTGTTTGATCACCCTTGGCTCGCACTCAGGTCTTTGAACCACTGCTGGTGTTTTGCTAGTGTGCTGAAAGGAACCAAGAACCTCATTGTCCAAGCTTTCGTGGGATATTTTTCTGGGAACCAGGACATTGGTTCTTGAAATTATTTCCGGCGATCGCGTCCCATGCCTCACAGCACGGGTTTGGTGACAGTGTAATTCCGCTAGCGCCTAAAGGCGTCACTAGGTGGTACCCTTAGCCCAAGGCTCGCGGCGTGCTCTACGCGCTCGCCTGACCGGCATTGCCTGCCAGTTGCAGCACTTGCGAGTTCAGTCACGAGTGAGCCATTTTGGCGCATTTTCACGCAGAGGGACTGCGGACACGCAGTCAAATTTTTCTCGACTCCTTCCTGCAGCTACAAGAAGTAAAGGCATGTTGCCAAACACTTATGAATCGCTTGCATATGCAGCTTTAGTGGTCGTTTACTAGTGGATTAAGGTAACTGAGGCTTTCGTCGCGCTACATTTGACCAGAGTGCGGAATGCCGCCTTTCCTTTGTTGAAGAAGTTGTGATATGTGACAACACTTCATTATGCAATGTATGCCGTTCTGGCAATTCTGAAAGTACCGGGCAGGCACTTTACAGCGATGTCCTCTATGGCTCGAACAACGTATGCAGTTGACTGCACTAGTCAGAAGTTCTGAGCTCTGCTTTGTTGCCCTTGAATAGAGAATTGTTTCTTTGCCTTGCTGTGTCGTATACGTTCCTTGTAGGTGCGAGGAGTTTCACATACTGGTGCTATGCCCGTTATAAATCATTTGCGGCATGATGAAAATTGCATGGCTCTGTGTGATGCGCTTCACACCATAATTCCATATCTTTCTTTATTTACAGATAGATGTACCGCTGCATACCTTTCTGTCACTCTGACGGGAAGAAAAAGCTTGGGATAAGTTTTCACGAATTTCCGGCAGATTATTATCGTCGCCAAGCCTGGCTAAAGGCCACATCGAGACAGGACTTTGTGCCAAACGACAAGTCCGCTAGCAGTGTCGTTTGCGGCCTTCACTTTTTAGAGTCAGATTATACTCTGGGTTCCACAAAGGTACGGCGGCTCAAGCGGAATGCTGTTCCGACCGTGTTCCCAAGTTATCCGAGCTACATGCAGCCACAGCAGCCACAAAAAAAGATGCAAGTTGGAGCGATTGTCGCAGAGTTGTTCTCTAGACCAACAAGAGACCTTAGATTTATCACGTGATCGTGATGGAGCTCTTTGTTCAGCCTGTGACCACGAAATACGCAAAGACAATTTGTCAACTTCTGCCCTCTCGTTGCGCGTAGTGTTTGACGACAGCTGCTCTTGGAGGGACATGAAGCAAGTGCTGAAGGAGAAGGCTGCAGTGAAAGCCACCCATCAGAGGCTTCTGCTATCCGCGTGGCGACATTTATGCCTGAAGATAATCTGGTCGTTGGAGGTAAGGAAGGAAGTGCACAAAATGCAGTAGGTGAACTGCAGCAGTCTAGTGAGACAACTGAGTGCGCAACGCAAACCTTCTTCCTCGCAAGCAGTCAGATTTAAAGAATATAAACCGCATGAGGGTGCAAATGTTCAGAAAAGCAGATGCTATCAGGAGACTGCAGCGAGAGAACAGCCGCTTCAAAAAGAAGTTGAGTGGCATGAAGCGCTATATAATGTCGACTTTCCTCACCCGGGCTCCCAAGTCTGCATAACAATTTCACAGATGCCACTAAGCTGCTCTGCCTGATGCTGGCATTGTTTTTCACTAATTTCCTACTGCGCTTTGGCTGTGATAATTGACTTTTCGTCTAAAGCTCCTGCCCGCGCCATGGAAAACGAGCCATACGATGGATGGATGGATGGATGCTATGAGTGTCCCCTTTGTAACGGGGCGGTAACATGTGCGCCACCAAGGCCATAAAAGAATTTAAGAACATTTCTATTTTTTCCCTCTCTCTTTAAGTGTCCTCATGCCTTTTAAATCTACTTCAATTAAATCGATCATACTATAGCCAAAAACGTAAATTCATAGCCCAGTTCCCTGCCCCTTATGGCAGAAAGTCCTTATTTTCTCTATAATTATTTTTGTCCGTTCTCTCTAGTTTTCTGCCACCAGTATTCTAACCGTCTCTTACTTTTTTCAATCGCGAGTATGTTCAGCTTTCCATTGTTCTCCCTAAAACCCAAGGCTTCATGTAGGGTAGTGCCCAAACGTACACCTGAGTGAATATTTCCGCATTCAATCAGAACATGCTCCGTCATTTCCCTATCTTCCTCACAGCATGTGCATTTTTCTTCTTCTTTACTGAATTTTGCTTTATAACTACGCATCCTAAGGCAGACTGATCTCGCTTCAAACAGTAAAGCGCTTCCTCTTGAATTATCATAAAATGCCTCCCTCTTTATTTCGTTTTTGCCCTTTCGGTAGTTATTCAGAGTTGGGATTTTTTTTCCATCGCTGCCATCCAGTAAATCTTCTCCGCCTCTCTGACGAGCCTTGGGTTGCGCGCGCCACGGTGCGGCGAGACGAGCGGCCACGCCCCTTTCTGCAATTACACCCTCGCCGTCCGAATGGGATGGCCGGAGGAACGCCGCGCCGCCACAGCCGATCGCGGAGGCCACGCCTGCGGCTGCCACGGGGAAGCGACAGGGTGCTTTGAAGGTGGTCAATGTTCGGGTGTCCGTCTTTTGTCGAATGATGGTGCAAATGCATGCTGCTGGCTGAGCGCTGCCGAGATAAGCGTCCAAGACGGATAAATGAAACGAGGAAATAGCTTTATTTTCTCTTTGGAGCTCGAAAGAAGGTGCCGACGTGAAGCTAGTCGCGGGTGGCGGGGGGTAGATGAACGGCATGAGCAGACTTTTTTTTTTTTTTCAGTGATTGGTGCTCGTAAAATTAAGCACGATTACAAAACATGTTCAAACAGGTCGCCATCCGCTGCAATACAACTGGCATCTCTTTATCAGATTTTCCGTGACGCTCTTGACCATGGCTTTGGGAATGGAGTTGCATACTTGTCTTATTTTTCTTTTAGATTACCTAATGTTGGTGGTTTGTGCCTGGCATACCTGTAGACTCTTGACATACCTCCAAAGAAAAAAAAAATCAAGGGGGTTTAAATCTGAAGACCTTGCTGGCCAAGCAATGGGCCCGTGCCCGCCCTATCCCACGGAGAAAGAAGTATGATGCTGCCGGCCTGTTCCCATCGTTTACATGTCACCCTATGGGCATGACGCGTAATTATCGCGTTACCATCTCATACATTGAAAATTTTCTCAGTTTTTCACTGTTGCGTCAACATATAGGGGTGGCGGACATTTTAGCTGCAGTTAGTACTAAATGCTGAATTAATTACGTGCCGTACAGCGCTTGGAACGAGCTGCTTGCACTCCAGAGCAGACGATGCATGACGCTGGAAGTCATTCGCTGGCGTATTGTGAGCACGCATGTGTAAATGGCCTTTGGAAGAAAGGGCGTGAGAGGTGCCGCATATTCTTTGTCACATGCTGACTCTAAAACCCTCACGGGCTTCCGCAGCGCGACGTCGCGCCGCCGCAGCCGATCGCGGTGGCCTTGGCGCGACGCGCGCGTTTCTCTTTTCGCCCGACAGAGTGCGCGTCGGCGCCATGCCCTACGGCGTGACATTATCGGGCCGCCCGAGCGAGCGCTGTTTCCCCTCCTCAAGAATTCTTGCTCTGTGTCCTATCTACTGCTGCGGGAAAAGTTAATCCAGCCAATTGCACGCTTTGCTGCTACCGTGCGTAGGAGCTCCATCATGCTGATACCAGATATCCTTAATCGTAGCCAGTGGAATTTCACACAGAAAATCTTGGAAGTATTCCATTCAAGATATTGTTGACGTATCGTTTACCTCTAAGTGCACTGTCGAAGAAGACAGGTGCGATTATAGTACCACCATAAATGCCACGCCACACATTGAAAGACCACCGATATTGGTGACGCGCTTCCCTGGGTTTGGCAGGCGCGTCACCAATATCAGTGGTCTTTCAATGTCACTCCAATAGTGAGCGTTGTGGATGTTCACTTGAGCACTGCGCGAGAAGTTAGCTTCGTCGGTCCAAAGTACCTTGTTAATGAAGCCTGGGTCCTGTTCTGTCTGGATCAGGATCCAGTTTGCGAAGTCTGTGCAATTCTCTAAGTCGTGATGCTCCAATGCTTGGTGCAGCTGCACGTGGTAGGGATGAAGTTGTCTCTTCTTTAGTATTCTCCACACCGAAGATTTTGAGACACCATCTTCAGCACCCACACTACGGACACTTGCCTGGGGGTCTGCAGAAAACTTGGACAAGATATCCCTCTCCACTTCCTTGCCCAAAAATGAATATTTGTGCTGTTTCATGGTAAATGTCCCATTTTCTTTTAGCGTTTCATATGTACGCACAGTGGTCATTGAGCTTGGCCACGTAGCTGGGTGTCAGCGTTGAAACTGCTTAACTGCCTGCCTTCTGTTTCCGCATGATGCACCTTGGGCCAGAACCATATCCGCTCGTTGCTCATTGGAGTATGGCATGTCAGCTGCTTACACAGCTTAAAACAATATAACGTTACTGTCTAAAACACGAAGGGTTACGGGTGTCTGAGGAGCATCTGAACAAAGAAGACTCGTCAGGACTGGTTCGCACAACGCAGACGCTTTGTGGGGACTCTTTTTGTTCAAGCTGCGAAGTTGCAGCAGCCGTTGAGGCCTTTCCTGATCCTGTCGCATTTCACCCTATATTCATAAATCAGAATCAAACTGCTGTTCTTTTTTTCCTCGCAGTCGTGAGCGCTTTACCACCACGGTAGCGCTCAGCCAGCAGTGTGCATTTGCACTGTCATTCAACCAAAGACAGACGCCCAGACATCGACCACCTTCAAAGCATTCTGTCGCTTCCCCGCGGCAGCCGCAGGCGACCTTGTTCACCAGTTGCACGTTTGAGAGCAGCACTATAGCAGCGCCCTCACAGTCAGTCACGTGGCTTCTTTTCAAATTTCGCGGGCTTTCTTTAGAACGCAGAAAAATATATATCGTACAGTATCGTACAGTATCGTATCGTACAGTATCGTATATATCGTAAAACATATCGTACAGGAAACAATTCAGTCGGTGGTTTCTGAAAGTGCTCTATAGCTCAGTGTTCATATTTTGGGTTTTCAGCCAGTAATTAAAGAGTTAGGTAATTAAAAATAAATAGTAATTACTTTAGGGGGAAATAAAAAATAACCTGAGTATCTATAGGCTAGTGCAAATAGTATACGTTTGGTTCAATTCTCCTCTGAAGTGCCTTTCACTTTCAAAGTCTTGGCTCAAGTACGGCTCAAATAATGTACGGGCAGGGGGCCTTTGTCAAGCCGCTATAACAGCGACTTTTTTGCTCCTGTCCGAGCATTTATGTTCTAAAGATGAATGCTGAATAAAGAAATGGAATGAATGGAAAGGTATGTGGGACACCCTGTGTATATATATCTATACAGGCTGTCCCAGTTAACTCGGACCAAGATTTATAAAAAAAACCAAGAACACTAGAGGAGCCGTGCCTGCTGCATATTAACGACAGTCGTGTGTACTTGCGGGCAGTACTTTATATAATGAAACAATACTTAATTGTTTTTAATTAGAAAACGTCTTAATTATTGCTTTAATTGCAAAGATGTCAGCTACAAAGTTGTAGGGCACCTCAAATAGCCCCCGAATCAAGCATTTTTATCGTGCGGACGCACGTCCATTTAATATTTCCAGCTTTTTGTGCACTTTTTTTTTTTTCGGAAAAACGATGACGCATAACTTAGCACGATAGAAATGCTTGATTCGGGAGTTATTTGAGGCACGCTACAACTGTAATTGACATCTTTGCGAATAAAGCAATAATGAAAAAGTTCGCTAATTAAAAGCAATTAAAAGCTGGTTTTAGGAAAGGTTACTCGACAATGGACCACAGCCACGCTATCAACCTAGTAATTGAGAAGTATGCGGAATATAACAAACCTCTTTACATGGCGTTTATCGACTACGAGAAAGCATTTGACTCCATAGAAATACAAGCAGTTCTAGAAGCTCTACATCGTCAAGGGGTACCTGGCGTATACGTGAAAACCATAAACAACATATACAAAGATTGCACAGCCACACTACTCCTACATGAGAGAAGCAGAGAAATCCCGATCAGGAGAGGCGTGAGACAGGGCGATACAATATCACCGATGCTATTCACTGCATGTTTAGAGGAAGTTTTTAAACGTCTAGACTGGGAAGAAAAGGGCATTCGAATAGACGGAGAATATCTAAACAATTTAAGATTTGCAGACGACATTGTGCTCTTTAGCAATGATGGTGACGAACTACAAAACATGATTGATGACCTAAACAGGGAAAGCATTAAAATTGGATTAAAAATGAATAGGCAAAAGACCAAAGTTATGCTCAATAGCCTAGCTAAGGAACAGGAATTTAAAATCAACAATGAACCCTTACAATGTGTAAACGAATATGTATATCTGGGACAGTTAATATCAGGAACTCCTACCCAGGAAAATGAAATTCTCCGTAGAATAAGGCTGGGCTGGAGCGCATTCGGAAGGCATTACGAAATCATGACCGGACACTTACCGCTCTCATTAAAGCGAAAAGTATTCAATCACTGCATTCTCCCAGTACTAACGTACGGTGCAGAAACATGGAGAATAACGAAAAAACTAGAGGTGAAACTAAGGAGCACGCAACGTGCAATGGAAAGAAAAATGATAGGGGTAACGCTAAGAGATAAAAAACGAGCGGAATGGATCAGAGAACAGACAGGAGTAGCTGAGATTATCATATCAATTAAAAGAAAGAAGTGGACCTGGGCAGGACATGTCATGAGGAGGAAGGATAATAGGTGGACAGTAAGAGCGACGGAATGGATACCACGAGAGGGAAAACGCAACAGAGGTAGGCAAAAGGTTAGATGGAGCGATGAAATTAAAAAGTTTGCGGGCATAAAGTGGAACCAACTCGCTCAGGATAGGGTGGATTGGAAATCGTTGGGAGAGGCCTTCGTCCTGCAGTGGACCTAAACAGGCTGCTGATGATGACGATGAATGTTTCGTTATGAAAAAACACTGGCTGTAAGTACACACGACTGTCGTTAATATGCAGTAGGTATGACTTCTCTAGTGTTGGTTTTTTTTATAAATCTTGGTCCGAGTTGACTGGGACACCCTGTCTGTGTGTGCGGGCGTGTGTGCACGTGTGCGTGCGTGTGTACATAAGGGTTTGAAGTTCGATGTGTCTGGTGCGATGAAGGGTAGAAAAGAGGGACACACGTTTGAAATTATTGTTTTATTAACGTTTCGGCCGGCCCACCGGCCGGAACGTTAATAAATCAAGAATTTCGGACACGTGCCCCTCTTTTCAACCCTGTGTATATATATATATATATATATATATATATATATATATATATATATATATATATATATATATATATAGTGCAGGCAGCAGTTCAGAGGAAGCAGGCACTCGAGGAAAATTCATTTTGAATGTTTCATCTCTATTGCACGTTGCAGGATATTATGAGCTCTTCCTGTGAAGGGCGCAATGTCTATGACAGAGGTGCATTTCAAATTTCGTTCCTCAAAACCCAGTTCCAGAACAGCTTTATAGGAAATAAAGGCCTCATTTTTTTTTTCTTTGCAGGAATAGATGCGGTTTAATCGGTTGCATGGATAACCTGATCCAGTGCACCAACTGCGTTCTACCACGGCCCGACTGCGGTTCTACGTTGAAAGCATTTCTGCGACGGCAGCGTGTCATATGATGCCAGTAGGATTGTATTCATCAGCTGCACTAAGCCTGGACACCAAAACTAGTTTTTGATAAGTGTGAACATGAACAAGTTGTGCGTTTGGTAGAGGTTGCATGCTCAAAGGAGTTGGCCATTTGAAGTGTTTTGTTTAATGACTAGGTATAGTGTAACAGCCTTTTTTTCTCAATGTGAAATGGGGCAAAATTTGGAGACTCTCAACATGATCCTGCACATGTAGACCTGCTGGTTATTTGCAGTCATTTGTAGGAGTAGCTTCGTGCGGTGTGCACTCACTGGCACTCACACTCATTGGCACTCACTTGCACTAACGTCCACTCACTCACTGGGGCTCGCACTCATTTCCACTCACACTCACTTCCACTCACACTCATTGGCACTCACTCGCACTCACTTCCACTCACTCACTGGCACTCGCACTCACGTCTTTGAAATGAGTAGTGCAAATGAGCACACTCGTGAGTGAGTGTGCCGACCTATGGTTTGTTGCCACACATGCAAGTGGCTTCAAAGGCTGTGGAGAGTTCCTGCTGCTATCTGAAAAAGCAGTATGGCCATTAGGCATCAGACCAACAACATATGAAGCCAAAAGCTTTCCTCTTGTTCTTAATGTTAAAGCTTGTAACCATTAACTGTAGGTGCTAGGGTATGTTGATGTTCTGAGCACATGGACTTCAAGGTTGCTGCATCAGCTTTGCATGTTAGTAGGGCCATGTTACTAAGGCCATATCTTTATATGATAACATGAGCAGCCAGTGCCCGGGAGTATCGTGGCCGCGGCGCCAGGTGGCATCGAGCTCAATCTTGTGCTGGCCACAGGAGGCAGAACTTAGCCTTGACCACTGATCAACAAACTTGACCACATGGTGAGAGTTGAGCAGGAAATAGTGATAACACACACTAACATTTAAAAAATTAAGAGCAGAGGGTGCGATAACAACTATGCGTGAAGTGTACAGGAAATTAATAATAATAATAATAATAATAATACATAACTGCTCTGTTCTGGCACAAGAAGACATGTTCCCTGCTGCATTCTTGCTTGCCTATGGCATGCTCTGTACTTGCCTAATGGCACTGGTGAATTACCATATAAACCGGACTATAGGTTGACACCCCCCCCCAAGTTTAGGTGGTCAAGAAAGAAAAAAAAAAAAACCCACAATTGCCTAAACACATTTATTTGCGAATCGGGCGCACTGCCCACCCATTGTCAGAGCTCCCCTCAACCCCAATTGCAGCTGTTCCTGTTTGTCAGACGAAGCATCACTGTCCACTGAGGACGAGAGTTTGTCGCTGACCGCCTCCCACAGTGCGTCGTCTTCCACACCATCCAGCAAGTTGCTGATGCAACATTTCTTAAAAGTGTTTTCTACCATGGAATGTGGCAAGGAACGCCAGGCGAAAAGCACCCAGCCACAGACAGTCGCAAGCGAAGGCCTCTGCAGGCGTATCGTTGACGTCTTCGGGTTGTCGCCGGACATCCACTCCTGGTACTCCAGCCACACTCTGTCCTTGAACGGCTTGTTCAGCACGTCATGCAGCTGGAGGGTGGACGTCATACCACCTGTTATCACGACGAGAGGTCTGTTCTTCCATCGCCGAGTGCGCATTTCACAGCATCGGTCAGAAATGCATCCAACACAAGCATGCAGCGAGGATGCAGCAGTGCACCTGTCCGATAGTTCCAGGCTACTCGTATCCATTCAAGCATCATAGCCTCATCCATGTAACCTTTTTGGTTTACGCGAACGACAATACTGGGCAGGAACACTTTTGTCGGCATTGTTTTTTGTTTGAAAATGACGAAGGGCAGCAGCTTTCTCCTGTGTGCCGTGCAAGGCAGCATGACAGTGAAGCATGAGTGCTCACTGCCGCTGGACAAGAGCTTCACATCCTTGGCGCCGTGCTCAGCGATCGTGGTCGACGAAGGTATGTCAAGCTACATGAGGGTCTCATCAGCATTGCCAATTTGCCCCAACATGTAGTTCTGCTCGCGAAGCTGGTTCACAAAGCACTGGAACTTCACAAGCTTGTCCTTAAACTCCTCCGGCAACTTTTGACAGATGGATGTGCGCTGGCGAAGAGAAAATCCTTTGCGTTTCATGAATTGATGCACCCACGAGTTTGGTGCACGGAACTCTTGTGAGCCCAGCTTCCCGAGCGAGCTCCATGGCTTTGTTGCGAATGGTGCTGTATCCACGGTCACTGGCAGTGAGCGTGCACGAACTTCCCGCACAGTCTGGGAGCATATCCTCCAGCTGTGGATGAACCGCACTGTGCCCATGAAACGACGTTTTTTTGATGGTTGCACTTCTGCAGCTTCCCTTTCTGCGCTCTCCAAGAGCGTATGCTTTTTTCTGAAATCCCAAAGCAGCGCTGAGCGACCACGTTGCCGTTCGCTTTGGTGAACTCTACAACATTTAGTTTAAATGCAGTGAGAACTGCCTCATCATGCCGCTACTCATATTCAATGAACGAAAAAAAATGAACACTATAAAAATCAAACGCGACGTCAGTCGGAGCGGAAAACTTGGGAACGGATCGGAAGCACAGCACGAACACACAAAAAAAACAGGAAGACTAAAAATGTCTGCTATTGGATTTGTATGTGGATATGGCCGTGTGCGGCTTTTGACACACATGCACGCCACATGTTGCCAGATGGCGACGCACTGTCGGCTAAACACCGCTACGAAGATGAGGGGTGACTTTAGCTCGTTGTTTTATTGATAATATCTCGACTTATATTCCGGTTTGCCTAGAACCAAGTATACAAGGCTGGGCTGGGCAGCATCGCGATAGTATCTTCGAGATACTTTTGGGTATCTGTATTTCTGTATCGTGATACACTTGAAAAATGTATCTGTAGTATGCCAGTATAGTGGAATACATTTACAATGTATTGACTGTATGCGATACTCTGAGGACACGGATATCTTTTTTTTTTACTTTTTTCGGAGCGACGTGTTTCCAAGGGGGAATTTCTTCTAAGCCAAGCAAGAAGGAGCTGCCATTCGGCAACACTGCAGAGGGGCAACGCTCTCCCCAGCACACCGAATGGTGTGCTGGCGCTGCAGGTGTCGTCGGCCTCTGAGATGAAAGTTGCTGTTGTCCCAAGACCCAGTCCAGCATCCCCAATTTTTTTTTTTCGAGTGACGAGTCATTTTTTTATGACCCAGCATGGGTACCACCTTGAAACAGAGGTGGCACTTCAAAAAGCATGTCCCAGAGCAGCGGCAGCGAAATGGCTTGAAGGTGGCTATCCCCTTTGTCACGCTCCCAGCGTCTCAAAATGCATTCCTAATTGATTTACAAGTGTGCACTGGTCAGTTGTGGAACAGGCTACAAAGACCTTTCACACCCCTCAGTGGGACCCACCAGAGTGATGATGATAAATAATAGTTGTGAGTGGACAAGAGTTGGCTGTCCTTGGTTCATGGTCTCCTCAGTCCAGAAAGTTGCATGCTGTAGCTGTCAGCCTGTCCCTGGCGTTAAAAAAAATACAGTGCCAAATTGTCTGACGACGTGTTGTATACAACCTCCTTGATTGTTAGCGTCATACTCAGCCGTTTCGCCCTGCACCGATGAAACTATGGAGATAGCATTCAAAGCACCATTTTGGAACAGACGTAAGGAATTTTTTCCACTACGACGTACCACAGCACCCAAATCACCCCTACAGCCATTTTGCGGGGAATTCATCCTTTTCGTGGCTGGTAGCCTTCCGCCACCCAGCAGCTGGCTGCGCACGCGGCCATTGGTGCACTCTTTGAAATGATGACAGTTTGACTGCCTGCCGCCATATCGCAATGCTTCCCAACTTTCCAGCCATGAAAGCAGTATTTATTTGTTACAATACAAACTTGTGCTCATCTGCAGCGTAGAGAGACCTTTCTCATTCGCGAACCTTGTGTTAGGGCCGAACTGACGCTGTCTAGAAGACAGCCTATTTGAGAAGTGTAGTTAGCGCGACAACTTTCTTGGCAAAGCAGATCTGCATAAATAAACATCTTTTCATAATTCTATGGTGTTCATTAGTGATTCGAACGACCCACTTGACTTGCAAATTTTATTGCCCTGCAACACTGTTCACAATATTATGCTGCACTTCATAATTGTCATCAGCATCCCCGAAATAAAAAAAAAGTAATCCGGTATCTGTATACCAGGATACTTCTTTTTTTTTCCTTTTTTCAAAACGCTCAAATATCCCGTCACATCATATTCCAATGTATTCCAGTATCTGCATTTTAGGCTTCCAACACGCATATTTCGATATCTGTATTCCGGAATACATTTCTCATTATATCTGCCCAGCCATGGTATGCACGCAAGGTCACCTAATCACCTGGAGGTCTCCACAGACTCAGTAATTACAAAAAATTGGACAGAGCAAACAAGGTTTAGTAGGTGAGACAGCACGCAGAGAATGTTCCAAGCCAGGTGAAAGTAGAAAATGCTTTCATCAAACAAGAAACAAAGTTTTCATACTGTGCCTAACCAAGTGCATGCAGGAAAGTTAAGCAAGTACAAATAATAAGTACATATGTGGCTTGAGCACGGGACATTGCTTGCCTATTATATGCTCCTAATCTGCTCAGGATTCTTTAACAGTAGTCATTAAAACTTGTGAAGATTAGTGTCAAACACTGGAGCCCCCTCATTTTTCGTTCAGGTTCCTGTCTGACAGGACATAAAAGTTTTTGCCATGCAGCAGACTTGATGGCACATAGCCACAGCAAGTTTTTGGGGGTCAATGGCTAAGCAATGGTAATAGTTTATGAGCTTCTTATTAAATATTCTGTTAAAACTTTTCTAAATAGCATTGTTAAAAAGGTACATGACCTGTCTAAGTGTAGGGATACCTTATGTACAGAAATTGGCAGACTACTTTACGAAGGCAGGCAAACAGGACTGATCTTTGTTAAATCTGAATGACAAAGCAGGTCAAATGCTCAGCTCAGTCACAGGAGGCATGTGGTTCTATCCCCAACATAGTCAGTGGCATAATTATGCAATGGAAATTATTATGCATGCACAGTATTCTTCAACCACACACATCCCAATTAGTCGCAGTTTTGAAAACAAAACTATTTTTCTAACTGCAACAAATATAAATGAATGATGATCTGGACATGGCCTGAGCACAATTAGCAGTTTTAGGATTCTATATCTATTACAATGTCTGCTCTGCACTATTACCAAACGGTGCACTCTAGGTCCAAACCTTCATGTGTATGCTCATAAACATACTAGGTATAAGTTGGGTGGCTAGAATGGAGAGGTGCGAATACCAGCGGCACTTGCAAACAGGCACACGTGACCCCTCCTCGCACCGATGCCACCAGGGGGAATGTGGCGCTGCCACTTCCTGCGGGGTAGCAGGTAGCTGCGGCCGTGCCGGCAGCACCAGCCTCGTCACCGCTACTGCCGCTGTTAGCTGGTCTCGTCGCCTGTTTTGGACTGTTTGTTGAGGGCAAGATGTTGAGAGCAAAAAAGAAGACTGAGCGTTGGTGCTCCGTGTCTCGTTGTACACAGGACATGGAAAAAACATTGGAAAAAGCTTCTCTCTTCCATGCCCCTGCTTGCAAAGAAGCGCTTGATCCAAGGATCGCAGGATCGAATCCCCACCACAGGAGCGGTATTTCAATGGAGGCAAAATGTTGCAGCTCGTGTACTATGCGATATCAGTACAGGTTAAAGAACCCCAGGTGGTCGATACAGCACCTCTCATAATCGTAGTGTGATTTTAAGACAAAAAAACGCCAGAAATCAATCAACCAACCAAAGAAGCGTTTGCCAAATGGGCTTGGGCAATCCCAAGGGCTGTTGCAGGAGAACTTGGCAGTTTGTAACAATGGTTGCTCATTCGATGAAATATATACTGGAGACTGCAGTACCTGAGCTCATAGAAGACAGGAGATAGAGGGGGAGGGCAAGATGTATTAAAAGATAAGGACAGGGAGAGCTAGATAAACTGTAGTACATATGTACGCAAATGTCTCAAAGTTCGCTTTCTATACAGCGTCCTCGAGCGTAGTCACCCGAGCGAAGAACACTGAAACCTTGCGTATTATAGGCCAAAGTTGATTTATTGATTGATTTTTAGGGTTTTACACCCAAAAACCAGCTGTGATTATGAGAAATGCTGTAGTGGAAGGCTCCGGAAATTTTGACCACCTGTGGTTCTTTAATGTGCACTCGCATAGCACATGAGCCTCGTAGACCGAAGTTGCCATTAGATTTCTTTTTTATTTTCCTCTCACTTGTAAATACACGACGTCACTGCCATATTTGTTGTTTCACTGTCTGCAATCGTAGAAATTGCTTGTATCAGCTTCAAAATGACATGGCGCATTGTGAAACAAAACGAACGGCCGTGTGCCCACTGTCAAGGACTGCCGCAAAATGGCTAATGTGGGTTTCAGGAATGTGCCATTTCTGCACAATACACAATCAGTACTTTAGAAGACAAGATGGTGTATGCTTATTGAGGAAAAGTAAGCACCGTTCCTGTGCCGCAAAAGTATCAGAGGCACTGAATAAAAAGCAGAAAGATGAATATTAAATATAACGTTGAAATATAGAAAACACTACCAACAGCATAGCCACGGCTCTAGGAAGGGTTAGTGGAGGTGTACGATAAAAATTTAACATTGTAACCCCCCTCCATAAAAAAAAAGGGCCATCTTTTAAGAAATAGCCACGAGAACAACAGTGGAGACACGACTAAAGCAGTCGTTCTTGGTAATGCTAGGCATTATATTATGTGAGGTCATGAATCACCCATACGTATGATGCAAGCTCAAGTTCTCTCTCATTTAGCAAAAGGTTTGCCCTTCACAACCTGCTCTCATTCAAGCATCCTTAAGCGACCGACTTAACAAGTGACGCATGTGTACAACATTTTTCAGCTGAATGGTTTCCCAAGAAAGCTACATTTAAGCTGCTCTGCTTTGAGAGGCAGTTATGGTGTAGAAAGTCTTAGGTCCATATTCATAGACCTACCTACCTTATCCTTATCATTTGTTTTTCCTTATCTTTCTTGTGCCCTTATCATGCTTCAACAAATTAGTCCGGTATCTATAAAAACAAGCCTTACGGTAGTCTTCTGCACTGATTACCATTTAGCCCCCCTAACGCACCTTAAAGTCACATGGGAGATAAGGATAAGGTAGTTATGCATACGGGCCTTAGTGAGAGACTTCATCAAATGCATGTATGTAGCTTTCCTCAGTATATGCACCATATATCGCTCTGATTCCATCTAGTGTGGATACTTTAATGGGCATCATCCAAGAACAACCTGCGCGATCAGACTGAGCTACGTTGGTACACTTGCTAAGGGGGGAAAAAAAAAGCTAGAAAAAGAAAACATTTACGGCTTTGAACTGCAAGTCGCTCTTAGGGCATGAGTAGCACTTCGTACTGCGTCGTATACTCCATTCCCCATGCCTGCACATACAGTGCCCCTTGTGGCATCGGTGCGCTTTGGTGTCACGTTTTCGCTGCCGATGCTCACACCTCCCCATTCTAGACACCCTAGGTATAAGCAATTGGTTAATCATTCAGTCACTGACAAAGTAAGCATTAAACTTAACTGTAACAGTAACGCACCTTGGTTGCTGCTTCCTGGCTCATCATCGTAGGCCATAAGAGCATGAACGAGTTCAAGAAAAAGTTCGTCATTCACTGACCCAGCATCTCGGTCTCCATGCACCTTGCCATCATAGTTTTTTAACAGTTCCTCAATGAAAGTTCCATCTTGGTCCAGAACCTCATCTCCCATGTAGGGAATGTTGTGCAGTACAGTCTCGTCCTCCACCTGTCAAAAAAGCATTACATTTTCACGGGAAAAATAAGGCTCTTAGCTCTTACTGATAGCGTATATTACCAAAATGCGAAAAGTGTCACTATGGGAACGAACTTGATCATAAAAACAAATACTGTACCATAAAATTCTGTTGAGTGGGCGCCCATGTGTACATTGTAGGGATAGGATTGACAGCATACATTATGCGCATTGGTGCTACCTGCTTCGTTCCATCTGCCAGCTCGGCTTCACACTTCAGAAAGGAAAAAAAAAAAGGATTTTACGATATTACGCAACAGCAAGCATCAAGTAATAAATTGCAAGAATATTTCAAGTGTTTCGATTATTAAAGCACTCCCATAAAGCATGTTGTATTACCTTTTTCATTACAGGAAGGTGTAGTGGCATGTCAGTGGGAAACAGAGGAATGGCCTTGGTCTCCGTCTGTTGCTTTTGCAAGAGGGCTGCCGTTTCAATAATGAAGCGCCTGTTGGTCATGTAAGCAGCCTAAAATGAAAGAAAAAGAAAAGTTACATACTCTCTCATCCGCTGCTACCAACATGAATAAGATTGCCACCTGCCCAGTTTCGGACCGGCCAGGCCAGTTTTTAAGCACTGGGCCTGTTGCCGGTCCACACCTAAGACTGGCCGTCATTGGCCAGGTTTTTGCCCATCATATCCTTCTTCTTTTTTTTTTTTGGCAGATGGACGGTGGACGTGTGCATGTTTGGTGCTTCCCTTTTTCCACCTCTTGATATCCCATTCTCTGTCTTCCAAAAAGGCGCTGAGACGTCACTCCTTTAGGGGCTTTATCCCATCCGGGTTATCAACATGCAGAGAACATTACTGTTTGCTGCAGGTGCCGTTCATAGTGGTTTTAGGAACTGTAGTAGGGGATAAGCGGATTGAGACGCGGCAACAGATGGCATTGTAGCACGCCAGGGCCGTTCAAGGAAGTTCTAAGCACACAAGTCCAAGGCGTGGCGGTTTGTGAAAAATGCGTTACGTTCATCATTTTCCACTAGTTTCTGTCTGAAATGAAGCTTTTGTCTACGGATTTAAGCACCCAATATTTCAGTTTGGCTGAAAACCTTGGCGGCAAATGTTTTGTTCGGCATCCCTGTAACACTTCGTTTGACTTTAGGTGCAAACATATTGTAATATTCGTGGCATTTGTGCGCTAACCAGCAGACAAGTTGGTTCGCTCAGTTCTGTGTATGTATGTGGACATTATGTTGAAGAGTGCAATGAATGTCATTGCATGTCGAAAATTACACATGGAGGTTTTCTTTTTTCTTCTTCTTTTTCTTTCAACACAACTTCAAGTTCCTGTAGCCCCCTCCCGCTGATGGGCTGGTTTTTTTTTTTTTTTTTCTGGGAAAGGTGGTAACCCTAGACATGAAACGTAACACTGGTACATTATTCTGGTTATGGAATGATTAATTTCATCCACCAGGGCAAGCCCGACTATAATGATTACTCAAAAAATAAACAAGACTACTACAACTGTTTTTCCTGTATCATAAAACTGAATGCACAAAATGTACCATACACGTCAGTGCAGAAGAGCTGGCAAAGAACTAGTTTCAAGATGAATAGTGATGTTGAGCGTGTATACAAGAAACCTCAACACAACAAACCTCGATTCAATGAAATCCTCTATGTGATGAACTATTTGCTGCTTTAGTGTGACAAGCCAAAATAATTTTTTTAAGCCACATGCAGTCAGCAAAAGCAGAGTATCTGAGATCTGTACTTTCCAGTGCAAAAGGTCATTGTCAGGCCATAAGTATTGAAAGCTGTGCTTTTGGTGACTACACGTGGTAATGTTTGGACAACCCTGGGAATGGAATATTGCATTTAATCTGCCACTACAGACTACCATTGGAGTTACAGATGCTTTATGTTTGTTTATGTGATGCCTTTGGCTGTTTAAAATATGAAAGACATCACTGCCATAGGTTCCAACTTTTGAGTAGCACACCAGAGAAGCAGGCACAAACACTGCGCAACCTGCAAAAGATTTGCAAAAACACCACCTTTTTACAAGCTGCATCCACAAGGAAGGATCACAATTTAGAATGTCGCAAAAGATCAATATTTTTGGGAGAAACGCACTTACAGGGCTTCAGAGCCGTGCAACGATATATTGAATCTTTGGTGTGTGGCCATTTGATGTACAGTACGGTCCGCTGTTAGAGGGAACAAGTGTGCACTTGTCCGCGCTCCGCAGAGTGCCAGTGTATCTGGCGTGGCCGCGCATCGAATGCGGCGCAGAATCTTGTTTTGCGCTCTTGCGCTGTAGCAGATGACACAGAGTACCTCTCCTGGATTTCTGTGCACCTGTGCCACATTGCTTCAATGCGCAGCCGTGTCAGATACACTGACACTCCGCAGAGTGTGAACACGTGCACACATACAGTATGGTCCCAGTGGACCATACTGTACGTGTACACCAGCCCTATACTTTTGCATAAAATTTTCAGGGGGATTCTGCAGCTGTTTGATATAACAATAATTTGTTATATGTGGGTTCCATGTATCTAAGTTAAACTCTCTCTCTTTCTCTTCCGTATGTGTGTGTGTGTGCACGTGTATACACACATACATGCACTCATACGAACACATATATAGAGGCCCCAATATGAAATCCTGGCCGCACCCCTGGCTTGCATGTTGAGGTTTTGAAAAGTAGCCACTTCAGATACCTCAAGCAGCATTTGCTACCCTCTCAGGAGCTACCAGCAGAAGTTCAAAATATTGCATGTGGTTTAGTATGAGAATTTTCATGCAGTCTGGTTTTGTTTTCTTCAAGCATGCCTTAAACCTTCACGAGCCCCTGAAATGGTTTTTTTGACACTGCGTCTGCCAACAAACACCAGCATTTTTAAATTACTTGCAGCATAAATCATGCAAAGCAAGTTGTATCAAGGCAGTTGCACGCAATCTGACATTACCCTCCTTCCTAAATGCACCAACAGGCCGATTATACGCTAGTGATGACTATGCTACCCGTGGCAGCTGCAATGCGGTTGCTGCATATTTCTTCCTCCATGGCAGAAATGCGCACTGATAAATGTGGAGACCACAAACACAGTATGGCCTCAAATATATGCATATGCCACTCATGACACACATTCATATATGCACTGCCACATGTTACAATGATACTGGCTGCTCATGATGCCAGTGGACTCCTATCAGTGGACTAGTTCATCAAATCAGTCCCCTGCATAACCTTGCTTGCTCTTGGCACATGCAATGGGCAGGGGCAGTTTAAAGCTGTTTTGGTTCTGTCACTTCGATCTGTAGTGGTGTGCATATTTAAAATTTTGTAGTAAACTGCACACTTGATGAGTACTTTTTTCTCTTTTTTTCTTTTTAGTAGCAGCATGTGCATGGGAAAAATTCGAATAAATTATGCGATACTACAGGGCAAGGCCCAGGGATAAACAAAGTCCTATTATGAACTTGATTCAAGTAGGTATGGTCAGCTATATGGTGTAGATGGAACGTTGCCGTAGGGAGGCCTATGAACAGTGGCTGCATCATTATCATCAGCCTACGTTGTGACCACTACAGGATGAAAGCCTCTCTCAACGCTCTCCATCCTTTCCTGTCCTGCGTGAGCTGATTCTATTTGGCGCCTGTGATTTTCTTAATTTCATCACCCCATCTCTCTATCGTCCACAGCTACACTTCCCCTCTCATGGTATCCATTTCATCGTTCTGACTTTCCATCAGTTATCTAGCCTTCTCATCACGTGGCCTGCCCATGTCCATTTCGTTTTTTCTTAACATCGATTATTATGTTGGCTCCCCGTCAGTTCCCCGGCCCACTCTGCTGTCTTCCTGTCTCTCAACGTAACACTCTACCGCGATGTCACGCTGACAGAGTGGCACTACGTTTCTCTCAAGTGTGGTGAGGCGGTCTGCGAGACTGTCTGCCGCGACGCCACATAAGGGCGGCACCACTGGCTGGAGGGGGGTCCTTTGACAGGTAGACGCCACTTTTTTTCTCGACCTGTACTCGAGTATAGAGGGATGTACTTCTTTCTGTCAGCGTTTGCTTTGTGACACACAAACAAACATGGAGAATGATCAGAATCTCACCACATCTAGAAAATTTGCTGCAAGTCAGTATCAAAGATAAAATGCTTTTAGCTCCCACTGTTGGCGATTTTCAAGTGACCTTGAGAAAAAAAGCCAGAGCCATTATATAAGCACTTGAACAAGAACATCCAGTCATCTGGCCAAAAGTTAAAAAAAACACGGTCTCTGGCTCCCAAACCCTTAGCACAGGAGCAAATTACATGCACTAATTTAGAGGCCGCGAACAGCAGCCCAGTGATGTTGCTTGTCAAAGTGGCATTATGCTTGACAGTGCATAGAAAGAAGGCGTCTTCAATGGCTTTGAGTGAAGTGCTATACTTATCGTTTTTCTATGCATTACGAGAGCACTAATTCCAAGTTTTACTCTCCTAGAATTCACAGCCCGTAAGAATTTATATATATATAGTGCCCATCATGACTATGATAATTGTATTTCTTTATGGCAACACAGCTGAAAAGAGCTGCAACCTATACACAGGCATATCCAATAAGCCACTTGGTTTGTGAAAGTCACAAGAAGCAGAGGGCGCTTCTTGCACACAGGCGTGAGATCCCAGAAAACAATGTATGAAACTTACTAAATGTTTCATCACCTCACATATGTTACTCTGCTTTTTGTGCAAGTAGCATGTCCTCAGCAGGAATAGCTAAGCGAATAGCCCATGAATTCCTTGCTATGGACATAGCATTGCCCTCTACTAGCATGTTACCGTCAATGCCTCTGCAGCTAAGCACAGTGTATAATATAATTTACTGGTATACCGTATTTCCTCGATTCTTCTGCGCCCTCAATTGTAATGCGCACCCGTTTCTTGTGACCCAAAAAATGTCTTTGGTAATCAAACTTCTTACATTCATAAAACCAAATGCCATACTCACATAATGAACGCACTCGCATAATAAACGCACTGCTAACTTTGAACCCCTGCAGTCCCACGAACGGCCGCGCTGTGGCATTCCCGCTTCACTTGATCCGTGGCGTCTCGAAGACGTTCGGAGCGCCAATTCATAACTCCTGCGTCCCGATTAAACTGCCGCACGTTGCCGGGCGGAGCCATGTGCAAGCGGCAGTAACATCATTTACTCACAATGCTGCATTCCTCCGTGCTATGCTATCACAGTCCCCTCACGCCCGCTGCCGCATGCTGGCGCAGCTAAGCCTAAGCATGGTCGGGGCATGGTTTCTAAGATTGCTGCAATCTCAGACGTCATGTTGCGCGCACGACTGATAGGCTCAGGCTCAGCACAGATATCAGAGACAAATGCGTTGATGGGCCGTTTTGTGTATGGTGATGGGAAACATCTATTCTCCCATTACAGCCACCCGCGAATGCTACTGAAAGCTGCTACGGCTGGGTGTCTCAGAGACTGCATCGGCGACATAGCGATTTCAGTTGGCCGCAAGATGGCCATGCCGGCGCAGCGAGTATCATCGGCCTACGTATCATGTGCATCGTGGCGTCGTTATGCGGGGGACCGGCAGCAACATAGAAACTACACAAACTATGCGCGCCAAAGACTGTCGCACTGCTAGTTGATTTTTTCGGCAGTGACCGTTCAACGGCGCCCGAAGCTCGTAGGAGGTGGCCATTTTGATGCCGACGGGGATGTGGTAACGTCGTTCGTCAGCACTCGATTCTAACGCGCATAAGATTTTTGGACCCATTTTCTCGGAAAAAAGGTGTACATTAGATTCAAATAAATACGGTAACATATTTGTGCAACGCATTGAGTAAAGCTCAATGATTAAAGGGTTTCCATGTCTATCAAGTAAAACTAAGGCTTGTACAATGTTTGACGGGTTATTCACTAGAAATAGTTGCCTTTTCTAATAATAGTTAAGAGGGATGTGAAACTGTGAGTGGTCAATTCCCTTCCAGTTGAATCAGTCCAAGGGTTTCATCTCATCAAGCTAGGCACAAAGCCGCGTGTAGCCTTCGCTGAGGGGCTTAGAGGTCCCAACATCTGCCAAATGAGGTCCCAACATAAGCCAAATGGCTTATCCCCTAGGGCATGGGTTCTTAAAGTGGGTTCCGCAGAACCCATGGCTTCTGTGTGCCCTTCTTCAGGGTTCCAAGGCCCGCCAATTTATTTTCCTCTGTTCTGTGTTCACTAAGTGGCTAAGACAGTGGGCAAAAGGTATACAATGTATGCGCCCTTCATTACGTGACCATGCATAAAGAAAAAGCATGCATAGTGCATACTAGAAGCTGAACAGCTGACCCTAAGGCTGGTGCTCAATGTGAGAGCCACGCATCAATTTGTTGGTGGAAAGTGACCTTTGGTGCAACTTCAAGAACGTGTACACTCTATTAAAATAAACTTCCTTTTAATATATAGCCTTGCTTTATTGGAGTCACTTGCACATAAATGTAGCACAGATGTCTAGAAAATGGCGTGCATGGATAGGGGTGGGGGTACTAGTTTCCTTGTAACTCCATGCATGGGCAGGGCTCCTTGGGACTAAGTTGCTTGAGAACCCATGCCCTAGGTTATGCTTTTTTTTTTCGAGGCATGGCTATGCCCAGCAATGCTAAACATAGGAATGTCTAACCCTTATCTGCGCTGCTTCATGGTGTCACTAGCCACACAAGTGCTTGAAAAATGAAATTGATAACTTGACAATAAGTTGTATAGCCAAGTGTTAATTCCTGCCAAAAGAAGCATTTTGAAGCACACCTGAAACAATACTAAAACTAACCGCTTAACTCCAAATTACAAAGCAGCTCATAACAAAAAGGTTTCGCTACACTGCAATACCGCAGGCAAATAATGCAAAGTGTGTGTGTTTTTTTTTAAAATCTGTACTAGCTAAAAATTCCTGTATTATGCAACTGCATTTCCAATTGCAATACACTGACCATCGGCCAAAAGGCCACAAACCTGCCTGCAAGTCTAATTTGCTCATTATGTATTACATTCCAAAAATTGTTTGCAATTGGAACAGGTTTACATCCGATGTAGTGAGTGCCATGTACCATAACGTTTTCTGGTCACCATTTAGCCAAGTGTATGTTCTTGGTCATATTTTTACTGCCTTGAAGTTCAACAACACTAGCCTGGGAGTAAGTTCTTACCACCTGGATAGCATCTTTTTTCGTACTTAATATTAACTCATACTTTTGATCATTGTTCATATGTATTTTCATGCAAGTTATGCTAATATTATAATCACCGTTTTACAAGTTGCTACATCCCAACTATAATGCCTTTGTAGCACTGTGGATTAAGTAAAATAAATAATACATTAACAATAGAAAAAATATATGTTGCTTCCAATTCACTTGCGAAGTGTGTTGCAGCACCTAATCTCGATATTGACAGGGGAAACGAAACACTCTCGCAGTCACTTCAAAAGCATTGCTGAATCTTGACCTTCCAAAGAAAAAGACACAAAAGGGACAAGCACTAGTGGCTTGTCCTCTTTGTGCGTGCCCTTTGCAAAGGTTCATGCTATCTTTTATAATGGATCCGTACCAATTAGCCCCAGCTAATTGTTTCTGGAAAGCTCGCGACACTACACACTCAATGCCTCAAAACTTCAAATGTACCCGCAAGCTGGAAAAAACGCAAATATTCTATTATTACATAAGAAGGGAGATTTTAAAGACTTGAGGAACGGAACTACAGGCCGATCAGTCTACTCTCAGCACTTTACAAAATATACACAAAGGTTATCTCAAACAGAATAAGGGCCACACTTGAATTTAATCAACCCAGAGAGCAAGCAGGGTTCAGAAAAGGATACTCTACCATGGACCACCTGCATGCGGTCAATCAAGTAATCGAGAAATCTGCTGAATACAACAAACCCCTCTATATGGCTTTCATAGATTACGAAAAGGCTTTCGACTCGGTAGAGATACCAGCAGTTCTGGAGGCACTACGTCGTCAAGGAATATGATAGCTATATAAACACAATAGCCAACATCTATAAAGATTCTACAGCCACTCTGCTCCTCCATAAGAAAAGCAGAAAAATCCCAATACAGGAAGGTGTCAGACAGGGAGATACAATTTGAAGAAATCTTCAAAAGGTTAGACTGGGAAGAGACAGGGCTCAGGATTAACGGCGAATATCTGAGTAACCTGCGATTTGCAGATGACATAGTACTCTTTAGCAATGATGGCGACGAATTGCAAAAGATGATTGAAGACTTAAGCCGAGAAAGCGCTAAGGTAGGATTAAGGATGAACATGCAGAAAACAAAGATAATGCTAAGTGGCACAGCGAAAAAACGTCTATTCAAGGTCGAAACCCATACATTAGAAGTCGTAGAAGAATATCTGTACCTAGGACAGCTACTTACTGGAGAACCCACCCATATAAAAGAAATCCACCGTAGAATAAACATGGGATGGCGCGCATATGGGAGACATTCACAACTCACGAACGGAAACCTACGACTATCACTCAAGCGGAAACTATATAACTACTGCATCCTGCCAGTACTGACTTACGGATCAGAAACCTGGAGAATTACAAAGAAGCTAGAGAGGAAGTTAAGAACCGCGCAGCGGGCGATGGAGCGGAAAATGATAGGCGTTACACTAAGGGATAGGAAGACAGCCGAGTGGGTCAGAGAACAAACGGGGGTTGCCGACATAATGAACGATATTAAGAAGAAAAAATGGACATGGGCAGGCCACGTGATGAGAAGGCTAGATAACCGATGGACAGTTAGAACGACGGAATGGATACCAAGAGAGGGTAAGCGCAGCCGTGGGCGGCAGAGAGTAAGATGGGGGGACGAAATCAAGAAATTCGCAGGCATCAAATGGAATCAGCTCGCGCAGGACAGGCAAGGATGGCGAGGATTGGGAGAGGCCTTCGTCCTGCAGTGGACATAAAATTGGCTGATGATGATGATGATGAATTGTTTCTCAAAACTACAAGATCGCTGAACCATGGTGATGGCGATCACTTCCTCGAGTTGCCAGGCTGCCTAGGTGAAGTACCAAAACACATTTAGAAAATCTGACCGATGGAGACACAGGACAAGAAAGAGATGCAACACGTCCTGCCTTTTGCGTTCCCATTTTCTAGTCATGAATCACCAACTGGCCTACACGAGTTACTAAAACATACTTTGGCTCATTTATGAACAGTTCATGTTTTGTAAGCAAAC
The DNA here is from genome assembly GCA_013339685.2 of Hyalomma asiaticum. NCBI lineage: Eukaryota > Metazoa > Arthropoda > Arachnida > Ixodida > Ixodidae > Hyalomma > Hyalomma asiaticum. The sequence goes on from CM023481.1 coordinate 307,127,164, forward strand.
CTTCCATGAGTAAGCCAAAACATAAAAAATATAACCACCTCTCTTTGCAAGTAAATGTAGATGTAAAGCATAAACGCACAAAATCATGTCACTTCAAGCTTCTTGTGAACAGAAAACAAGAAAGAAAAGAAAGCAGGTGCAAGCAGCGTGTTCAGTGCTGAAAACAAGCTAGAAACATTTCAGAAATGCATGGCTCAAGTGGTGAAAGCCAGCTAAAATAGTGCAAAATTTGTCCTAGAGACAAGGTTGTAATTATGCAATGTAAAGTGTGAGCTTAAACTATGCTTTCTGGATGCCAAATTTTTATTAAGCATTCTTCTTTACTTCAAGCATGCAAATGCACTGAAAAAAGGTATTTACGGCAGGAACATGACACATACCATGACTTCATCATGCCTTTTGAAACGTTTTATTTGCCTGAGTCTCATGTACTCCGAACGAACTCTTCTTCTCCATTCTGGGCTTACTCTGCTCACATCCATTTGCATAAGTATTCTGCAACAAAGCAAGATAATGGGCTGACTGCATGATAGGGAGCACAGAAGAATAACAATTCAACACTAGTGTAAAGAAAAGCAGTCAATTCCGATCCGATTGGTGCAAATGCCAGAAGAAATGACTTCATTGAAGATAATATTAAACTCTAGGGAATGGCTGACAATCGAAGGCATTTTGCTTGTAGAGCCAAGACTACAGTGATTCCAAATTTATGCTCCATTGAAACCAAAGGTCACAATCCTGTGACGTAGCCAGGAAAGAATTGTTCAATGATTAGAAGTGATGTCACTGACTTTTTGAGCATGACAAATTACAGAAAGAACTAAGGCCCATATATTATCACCTAGAGCAGCTTGGTAATGACTGCAAAGTCCAGGGATAAATGGTCACCTTCGTACAGTTCAGTGCACTCGGCTTAGATTGACAGTGGCAAGGACACCGCTCAGGCAGTGTGATGCCCAGTTGTCGGCTTATAATCTTCATTTGTGCAACTAATAGCTTACATTTCCACATGACGCTAAAACCTTTGCAGATGTGCACTTTTGCATAATGGCAATGTTTCCCTTGAAAAAACAATTAGGTGCAGGTATCAAATTAAGCCTTCTTACAAAATGAGAAGTTCTGTGCTGGATTCATGCCTCAGTTCTTTAACAAAGCGTTGAAAAGCCCTCTACACAGTAAGAGGCGACCATGTGTAATGGTCAGTTAGCCGAACTAAAGATCTCAGTTAGCTAAGTGTAACTGATATCTATTGTTTTCTATTTATGGTTGTGGTAATCAACATTTGTTGGAGAACTTTTTTAACACCACATAAGCTTAGCACAGGTCCATTGTACTAAGCTTATGCAAGTCATATAAAGCCAAACCCTTTGGCCAAGCTGTTGCTAGTAAAAAAGTGCTAGAAGACGAGCATCTTAAGACAGCGCATGAAAAAAAAAATACAAAAAGGCAAATCCCATGTTTGTGTGGGAGATGGCAATAAACAGCATTTACTGAAATGTGTCTTTTCTTCCACATATCTCGATGCTCCTCACTTGGCACACACCAAGGTGCAATTTTGTTTCCTCTTATTACTTGAAATTCGCCTGCTTGACTCCTCCTTCACTTTGCTGTACTGTAGCTCAGTAAAACTCCGCTGCATACCCTAGTGATACCTTGTTACCTTTACTTTTATTCCCACTTTTTTCCTTTTGTTGTAGGCTTCTCTTCCCTCCTGTTCTGCTCATCTATTGGAGCACCTACCCAGTGGCACATCACCACTCCAGGGGACAGGTTAAGGTTAGCTACACTCAGTGGCACATGCCCAGCTGTACAAACGTAGTGACGCAAGCTGTCTTTTTATACACATACCCAGATGCATGTGCTTCGTGAGCAAAGTTTTATACTCGGCAAAGCAGCAACTGCCCGCACGTTCGAATCGAAGAGGCCAAGAAAACCTAAACACAAACACGCGCGCATGCGCACACACAGTTTCTTTACCTTGTACAGCATCACCAGGACTCTACTCCAACACAGTAATGTAATAACGCGCGGAGAACGTCAGTGGTACGAGAGCAGAGGGGTTCAAAAGAAAATGACAAGAAAAAGTACACATCAAAACAAATAAAGCGCGTTTTGAAAGTCTGAAGTGTGCAATAATTGGCATTCGCGCGCATTGCTATCTGAATATTGAACAAGCAGCACTTCACTCCACGCACCAAAACACTGTCGTAATCGAGCAGCAGCAAACGAAAAATGCCGAGCACGGCGGTCCATAATTCGATTGCTTCAGACTTAAGTCGACAAAACCTAGCGGAATCGGCTGAAACAAATGCAGTTGCAACACCATGCACAAACAAGTGTGCTATGAAGTCCTGATGATACGGGCCGAATGGCTCACACACGGGCACTGCGTTTACTTCATATATCATGGAAAGACTACGCAGAGTGAACCGCAAGGCGTACTTCGATTCGTCTGCACGCCAGCCAGAGGCTGAACAATCAAAGATGGCACATCCCAGGGCAAAACATAAAGCCACCGCGCACAATTCTGCTGCGAAAAGTTCAAGAGGTCGTCACTTGGACTAATGGGTAATCAAGTTTTATTTTAGCTCTTTTGTAATAATTGGAAGCTGTCTTGTACACTCACCAGCGTTCGCTTGAACGCGACGTCGAAATGTCAACACCACGCAACCACGCGCAGAACCACGGCCGCTACATAGAATACGCCGTGGCCCGCTGCATCGCGTCGCCGTCAATGGAAAAGCGTAGTGGCAAGCGTCTAAATGTCGTACACCCCACCTTTTGTTACCAGTTCTAGGCACCTAGGGACAGAATATTTAGGGATTTCAGATAGTGGGGCCGCCACATCTTTGCGGCGCTTTAGCGTACTAGAACTTCTCTTGCACGCATTTTAGACGCTGGAGAATTTTGGCCGATGTTGGTTGCTTCTGCTACAAACTCGCCGTGAGTCGGTGACGACGGGTCGCTCTTTGTACGGCGACTGATACGGCTAAGTGTTTGCCCATGGCGACTTCGCGATGTCCGCCTTTTGCAGACGTACGCTGCGATGTGCCACCTTGCCACAAGTAAGTAATGGTTACTCTTTATCGGAGCTTTGCCCTGTACGAGCGAGAGCACTTGACAACAGCTGTGCCATCATCTTATAGCGAGTGCAGAGCCTGTTGAGGCCCACTCACGATAGCTGGGGAGAAATTAGCTGCGAATGTAATGCCAGTAATGCTTCCTTTTCTGTTGTGCTAGGTGTTTTTAGCGCGACCGGTCGACACGAGAGAGATTTAGTATTACAGAAAATGCGTGCGTTAGCGGGTTACGCACGCTAAATTTTTGTAGAGCGCTATTTGGCGTCGTTTTCACAAAGCGCAAAACTTCGCTGCGCCATCAATGTGAAAGTAGTGAAAGCAGCAATGTGAGCAGTTGGAAACTAAAAGCGAAAACTAGCCGTTTGCATCCATGCCAAGCCTCGGAAAGAGCCTATGCAGTGTGGAGTTGTTTTATCTTGCGCGGCTATATGCGACAACGATGTCATCGCCCGCGCTGTGGGACACGCATGCACAGCGACACTAAATCGAGGCACTTACGACAAGAGCATCAGAGACGCAGCCTAAAATCTGCGGCCCACCGCTCTCTGGCGAGCGCTTCCAGTGATGCTTTTGCTATGAATATACAGCGTGCGAAACCAAGAATCGACATCAAAAACAACGCTCTCACCGTCCGTAGTCCATTACCGAAGCAAGAATACTCGAAGCGAAAACCAGTAGCACTATTTATTGCTAATCAGCTAGTCCCACAGGGCAGCAAGACGAGACGATAGATGCGAAGCGGGCAGCCGTCACTTGAAGTGGGCCGCCATGTTCTCCGCGCTAAACAAACCTTGCGAGCGTTTTGCGTCTCCCCTAAATTCGAAAAATAGCGAGCGAGCGCTAAACGCAAAGCTGGAATAGCGTGCTACGCATGCGCAGTCTGACCCCGCTAAATTTTAGCGTTTAGCGGGGAGCAACTTAAAGTTGCACTAAAATTAAACTTTCGGTTTTGTCTGAGCGAGACATAGCACTGATGCTGGCTGATCAATCCGTATGAATAATCCCTTTTAGCGCTAAATGGGCTCGAACAAAAACAGCGCGAGTCGTTGTAGGGCAGCATAAAGATTACCGGCAGGAATGAACGAAGGTTAGCTCAAATGACAAGCTGTGCAAAACACCAGTGAGCATGCAGTCCAGAGGCCCGTGGTTTCCTGAGCACGCCTTGCATTGTACTCCTTATCACTCACTCAAAACTGCTTATATAAGGAACGTTTAGTTGGCCAGACAGTGGTCCTGGCCTTACTAGTGAGTTTTAGTATATCGGAAAGCAGCAAACGTAAAGATTTAGCGTTAAGGTTAACGTTACGGTAAAGCTGGGTGCGCTTAGCGGCACAAAAGAGACTTTTAGTATAGCGGAAGAGAGAGAAACGCTAAAGCTAACGCAAGGCATGTACGGCGACAACTACACCTTAAAACAATTCTTATTAAATCCCTAAGTGCGCCACAAAATCATTGAGCCAGTATCGCGTAAGTGTGTTGTTGTTAGTGCTGTGTCGGCAGACCTGAAAAACATCGCTTCGTTTCAAAATGCCGCCATCGAGTCGCCTTTCTGACCCGTACTGCCTGTCATTTCGAAGTTGCGATGACATAGGAGCGCTTAATTTATACATTGGAAACCAGAGAAGCTACGCAGGCAGTCCATGTCGTCGAGGCTATGCCGTATACGCGAAATTTCGCCGACATTTCCGCTTTCAGAAGGCGGATTTTCCACTTGTCATCAGTGCCGCGGAGCTTCTGCAACATTTCTCCAGTGCCCAGGGGGTGCATGTGCCTGCGAAGGCTGGCTTATCCAAGTCGCCTTTGTGACTGAAGGAATACTTCGCCAAACAATACTGTCATTTCAAGCATTATACATACAGTAATGCACCACACTACTCGTCTCGGCTTTATTTAATTGGTTGTAGCTTGAACCAGCCGATGTACAAAAAGAAAAAAGCCCCGGTGGCAGTGCCGCCATCTCGACTAGACTACCGTAAACGTGAGCAAATCGACATGGCCTCCGTGATTCCGGGCGCCGGCACGGGCAGTCTCGAAGGCCGTGAAAGCGAGTGCACTCGCATTTTAAGCCTTGTGTGCCGCTTACTGAGAGCGTATCTTGAAAACGGCGACACATTGTCACCAATACACGGCTGGCGAAGCTTAATTAGCCAAACATAAGGCAAATAAGAACTTGAGCGGGTAATCAATGAGCTTAACAATGCAGGCCGATGTCCCGACAGATCTGAAGCGAGTGGTCTCACTTCGACTGACGCCGCCATCTTGCCAGCCGTACGGGTCCCTTTGCGAGCGTTAGCGTTGAACGATATCTTCCAAAAATAGCGTAGGCACGTAAGGGTATCGTATACGTTAACGTTCTGCGCATGCGCGGTGTGTTCCACGGTAACGTTAACCTTACGCTAAATCTTTGCGTTTGCTGCTTTCCGATATACTAAAACTCACTACTATCTGAAACGATAACACGACCAACTGCCTGCTTTTTTCTGAGCAAACGTGCTTTCTGTGTCTCCTAAAACAGGATTACAACATGCAGAGATATGATGGCCACTTTGTGACACAGCACAATTACCATGCAGAATGCACAGTTTGTTGTTAAAAGGTGCATACCTGGAGGTGGTGTTAGTGGCACTTAGCACAGAGCAAGTTGTGGGGAATGTGGTGAAACTGCACACATGTAACTGCCCCTCATTAGAATGTTTTTAAAAAATTGTGCTGTCTTTAATTTCCTTGGAAATTGCTAGGGCCGAGGCCTGGGCTAGTTGTTTCATGGTTACTAAGAAGGAACACACAGTGCTGAATTTTTGAAAAGACACAAATGAAGACCAGATGCTGTCTGGTCTTCGTTTGTGTCTTGTAAAAAATTCAGCACTGTCCGTACCTTCCTTGAGAAGCTACATGTTACCAGTGCAACCAACCATGCATCTTTCTCTAGTCCTGACAGCACTATCCCAAGTTGTCCAATGTGTGGATCCGACTGCTCCTATTCGGCTGGGTTCAAATCTGCACAGGCATGGAGTTTTTCATTGTAAGCAATGGCTGTTAATGACGTGCAGTGGACACCATTGCCACCAAGTTCAGCCATTGTAACGAGCCCATAACGAGCAGAAAATAATCAGTCGGCATAACATAGGGTTAGTGGATCATTGCTCAGGAAAATGTAGCACTTCATGGTTGAGAGATCACTGCCGCTACGTTCTGTTGTGTTGCAGCTGGAACATGTCAGCCATGCTTGGACAAGCATGTTGAAGCCTCTTTTAAGGTTCAGCGTGCTTGTGATCAAGTAGAATATCATGAATCATTGTATGCTGTAAATAATGACCTTTCATTTCCTGTTTTCAGAAAAACCAGCCAGGGTAAGGCTTGTGAGTATCATTGCAATGCAGGATATTCTCTGCCCAACACTTTGAAAGAACATTGCAGGTGTGTCCTGTACATTGTATAGGAGGCATGGTGAACCTTATCCAGAGTCCTTGTGTGCAGATCACCATAACAATATTCAACTCTCTCTGCCACCTGGAAATGGTCCCTGCAAATTATGCGATCTCTGAAAGAAAGCGGTGTGCATCTTCAATGAGTCATGCTCCTGTCAAGCTGATAATAAATGCTGTAATGACATACATTAAGTAACTTTCTAGCACTGGCATTGAGAGAATAAATCTTGTGAAACTACAAATCACCATGAATTGTTAGCTTCAAACAAATACACATATACTTGTGTGCAAAGGAGTAGTAATGCCCCACCACGGCAGTCTAGTGGCTACGGTACTCAGCTGCTCATCCAAGGGTCGCGGGATCGAATCCTGGCCGTGGCGGCTGCATTTCGATGGAGGTGAAATGTTGGGGCCCGTGTACTGTGTTGTGTCAGTGCCTGTTAAAGAACCCCAGGTGGTCAAAATTTCCGGAGACCTCCACTACGGCATCTCTCATAGTCACAGCTGGTTTTGGGATGTAAAACCCCATAAATCAATCAAAGGAGTAGTAATATTTTGTCACAAGAAGCGCCAGACCACTACCTATGCTGTGCCCTAGCACAGTGAGATTAAATATTAGGCAAAACGTTACTTCTGGCTTCGCTACAGTGCCAGTGTTGGAAAGCAAAACTTGAAAGTTGTGATACCTCATGGTGTGGCCAAATTTTGACATTTCTTCACAGAAGTAGCATTTGATTTGTGGGGTTTAACATCCCAAAACCAGCTCTGATTATGAGAGACGCCGTAGTGAAGGTCTCCGGAAATTTCGACCACCTGGGGTTCTTTAACACAGAAGTAGCAAATTTGTGTTCACTGAGCACAACACCGTCTCTACACCTCGTGTGTTTGTTATGTCCATGTTTGATTCTACTGTGGGTTTCTTTCCAGTGTAGGGTGGTGAAGCTTCACAGGACAGTAAGGCTTCCATGTGACGTCGGGCAATTTGTGAAACGGTATCACTCTTTTTTTTTTTGAACAATAAAAAGAAAATTGGCTCTGGTCAGATAATTCCTATTATAAAGGAGATTTATTGGAACGGATCAAGCGGCTGCCGGTTGAAGGATCTGCCAAGCGCGTTCTCGAGCTCCCTGCTGCACCGCACGATGCTGCTGCCTCTGCACCGGTGCTCTTCTTCTTCATTACACTATTTTTACCTTACGTCCACGCAGCCATTGTGTTCTTCCTAACCTAGAAGGTCTACAAGGCAACGCACAACGTCCCCGGGTCTAACAGTTACTCTCCATGCAGTTGCTTCTACAAGGCAACTTTTAGTACTCGCAGACGAATAGTCGGTCCGCTCACACACTCCATGCGAATGATCTTTTTATCCCCAGTTCAGATGAGCTGTTAATCCCCAGGGATTATTTTTCACATTTATTTAGAGAAAGGCGCGAATACTTTTTTTCGTGTGTTTTCCGTGGTTACAAAAAATCGCGCGGGAAAGAACACGACAAAAGAATATTTAGCATTCCGTGCCTCACTGCTTTTTCTGTCACTGCAACAACTAAATACAAAAGTGAGACAATGAAATGTTTTATTTTTCTATATACATATAAAATTTCTTCTTTCAGTAGATTCACTGTCAAATGTCTAATAAATGTCGCTTCGAGACCACCTCCCAACTTTATGGGTGCGGCGAAACCTAAACGCACGCAGCACCCCAAGCTCATCCACGCATACGTGCATATAAGGGGCCATGGCTTCGCTCTTTTAGCGTTGAACTAGCTGCGAAGCACGGCACTACCGCCAGCACGCAACCGCGAACACAGACTGGGAAGACTGACTTAACAGTGAGGAGGAACAGCGAGGAGTAAACTTAGTTCCCTTTGGTACCCTTGACAACGGTTTGCGCACGGAACATATTTCTGCACTCTGCCTGCACCTCCCCATCATTGCTAGGTGTGCTGGGTTGCTGCTCTCGCACGCTAACTTGTTGGCACTGTTACAAAGCTGCTGCAGGTGTGCTTGCGACGATGTGGCGCCGCCAGGGGACATGAGTTTCTGTGCTGTACGTGCGCGTGTGCTTTGTGTGCGAACGTTTTTAGTTAGCACAAAAGGAAGGCCAGCCGGGAAGAACGTCCGGTCACGAGCCGAAGAGTCGACCCCGGTCCGGCACATCTGGAAGTGGTTCGTCCGGCGAATATCCACCTTATCAGCATCGGACCACACAAACTGTTAACAGATGTGTGTCTCCGCACGTGCACGTGCGATAACGGTGGTGCTGGCCGCGTGACGTGATCGTCTCCGGCGTCGTCTCCCGGACCTTCGGTAATTACGGCCATGGGAGGGTCAAGTACGGGCACCTCCCATCCTCTCCCTCCTCCCTCGCCCAGGAGCCAATGGGGGAGAAGCCCGGGCAACAAAAAGCGCGGGACCCAGAGAAAGGACTCCTGAGGAGAGAACTCTCTGTAGAGAACGCTCTTGTAAATATGTAAATAAACGTCTTTTAAGTTTTCCTCAACCTCTGCCTCGGTTCTCTGCTCCCGAAGCCCAAGTGCTTGCGAGTCGTCTCCGCCGCTCCGCAACACGCTACCCGCTGGTCGGCTCATTCAGCAGGCCAGTCGCAACACCTGGTTGGCAGCGGCGCGATTCGTTACCCGGAGGTCCGACGTCGGCATGGCAGATCCTTGCGGTTCTTAACGGACTGGTGCAAGCGTCGGAATCGACTCCACCGGGATCATGGCTGTAGGGTGGTGAGTGCTTGGCTTTTCTTCATTGAGATTTTACCAGGCTTTGCTTTGATTTGTGTTAGCAAAGATGGTAATTTCTGTAGCTATTGTTCCACGTTAATCTGAGGAGGGGGAATACAATATTTTTGTGTTAGTGAAGAATTAGCAGCACTTGCAGAAACCATGAACTTAAAGGCACTGAAAAAACCGCTTTTGCTAGTTAGCCAAAAGCTTGGGTTTGGAGGTTCGGGAGGAAATGAGAAAGCCAAAGATCATCGAGGCTATCGAGAACCTTGAGGCAGACGATGACGAGCTCTCAGAGTGTCTGGAGCAGATTGAGGAAGAAAAAAATGAGTTGAAGCGCGAAGCAGAGAAAGAAAATGAGAAACGCCTTGCAGAAGAAAGGGAGGACAAGCGTCTTGAAATAGAGCTTGGAATGAAGCTTCTTGAACTCGAGCTGCTCAAGGCTCGAATTGGAGGAGGTAGCAAAGCATCTAGCGGAGTAGAACGAATTCCGTTCAAAGTTGAGGACCTTATGCAACCCTACCGCTCCGGAGAGGACATAGGTCGGTACTTGGTAAACTTCGAGCAAACGTGCGAGAAGGCGGATGTTAATAAAAGAATGTGGCCGCAATGCTTGCAGACCTTATTACCGTGTGAGGCTGCCGATATAATTGCCTGTTTGACAGAGGAGGAAGCAGACGACTACGAGCAGGTTAGGTCGAGCTTGCTAATGAAGTTGGATGTTCGTCAGTTCGAGGCAAAGCAGCAGAGGGGTAGTGCATCGGTAGAAGTAGCGCACGATAGGCGCGGAGTAGTGGCGAGTGCGGTGCAGTTCAGGGCCGAAGGCTAGCGCACGTAGGAGCGTGTTCATGCGGGAGGAAAACTCATCAGCGAGTAAACATGACATGCTAGCGGTTGAGGCCGTTCAAGGCCAAGTGGAGCGCGACGTGGTGATGTGCCAATGGGATGTGGATGTGTTGGCACATGCATCACAAGGGAGTGTCGCGGAAGCTCGTGCCGATACGTACGATGGTAGCAGTGCGCTCGCGAGTGAAATGGGGTTATCAGCTGTTAACAATCCCCGAGTGTGTGAGGGTAAGAGCGCGCCCGCGAGTGAAAGAGACTTGTCGGCTGTTAACAATGCTCGAGTGGTAGTGGAGGCCGTTCAAGGACAAAGTGAGCGTGGCAAGGTATCGTGTCATTGGGATGAGAGGGAAGCACCTAGGCAGGCCCCAGACGTACGAATTGGTGCGTTTCAGGGAAGCACCTAGGCAGGCCCCAGACGTACGAATTGGTGCGTTTACACTCTTAGTCGGGTACTTGATAACGAACTGCCTGTAGGCGGTACGCCTCAACGTCACGGCTAGCGTGCTTATTCGCAACTCCAGAAAAAGTGGTTCATCTGGCAACATTGCTGAGAAAAACAAAGATGGCTTCCATATGGAGGGTCACGGCCGCGCTTCCGCTTAGCGCTGCGCTAAAGTTTCTTGATTGCAGGTTCGGATCACGATGCTTCGTCGAATGCGAAAGGGTTATTGCTGCCGAACATCTCATAATAATCGGTCTATAAGATTTGAGCGGCGAAACAGCGGAAATAATTGCGCTGTGCGTTCAAACGTCGCACTTGTTCGGAGACCCGCATCAGATTTTCTCAAGGATAAAGAGCCTTTCCAGCGAGCCTGAAGTTGAAGAAGGCAGGTACGTGTTCATGCGTAGCAGGCCTCTCCGAAATATGCAAGCGCTTGTGCGCGACGTCTCCATTGAGTACAAATGCGTCACTTATAAAGGTGTGAGAAGTGTTCAGTTCTATGCGCGAACAGGTCGAGGGCTCAAAAGCTGGAACGAGTGCAATAAATCCTGAATTGTCACCAGATGAACTCGAAATGCAAACGCGCTACGTTAAACGATCACCATTACCTCCATAACGACCAAGCAAATTACGAGGCGCAGCGCGCGTATGGGACGAAGGCGGCGAACGAAGGCAAGCGCTCGCTTTATATCTACTTACTACAATGCATGTGGGCAAAAGTACGTCAGCAATAATGCTACCGCGGTTCAAGTTGAGCATAGGCACGCTTGGGAAACGTTACCAAATATACACGTATAAACGATGTCGCTATTAGGGGGTTTTCGAATAGGGGCCCCAAAGAAATAGCGTCGACACCAGTGCGCATGCGCGAGACCCGAACTGCCTTTGGTTTTTGGGTTGGGCACGCTATTTCTGGAGTTTAGCGTGAGCCCCAAAGCTGCTGTGCTACTGTCCGCGATTCGTCGAGGAAAGGAAAACCCTTGCTGAGACCCTACGCCACCTTGACGATCGGCCACTTTCCTTACAGATGATACTCGAACACCGCCCTCATCGCTCGTCGGCCCACAAGGCACTAAAAGCACTTTTGCGCTTTTTCAAGATGACTGGTTTGTGCGAACGCCTTTGACAGTTGGACTTGTCCTACAACGTCTTTTTCATTATTCCCCTTCTTCCTCTCTCTCCCATCTTTCTATTCCCCCTTCCCATTTCCCCAGTGTAGGGTAGCCAACCGGACGCCCTTCTGGTTAACCTCCCTGCCTTTCTGTTTTCCTCTTCCTTCCTTCCTTCCTTCCTTTTAGCGTAAACAAACATGGTGGCGCCCATCGAAGCGGCGGCTCTCGCCTAGGACCACGGAGGAAGGAAAAAAGAGGAGAGGGCCTGCCCAACCCGCGTGCTGGCAGAGAAGTGTGGAGGAAGTGACGCATTAGCGGCCATTACTACGGGGAAAAATGGCGGCCTTGTTGCCACGTGCGCGCGGCGTGTTGCGGCATATGTGGTTCTGTGGATCCCGTACCGTCCTGTGCCGTGGCGAACTGCAAGTGTTCGACAGTATGCAGTCTTCGTGCCGCATTTAAAACTACGCAGCGTTCTCCCGCTCGTTGCTGCAGCCAGCGGGTCTGAGCTAGAGAGCGTCTAACGAGAGAGCATCGACGGACTGTACGGCGAGTGAAGGATGTTTGCAATGCTCAGCGAAGTCATGTCAAAGCGGCGTCACAGAAGGAGACATTGTTATGTTTTTTGTACGGCGAACGCCTGGCAGGTCAGTGACAGTTGTGCAGTGTTTCTGCTCCGGGCATCGCACAGCAAGACATTAAAGCATGCTTTCGTACTAAATGTGTATATGTTATTTCTGGCTATGAACTGCGCTTGTGCATGTTATAAGCACTTCTTTTTTTTTTGTTCGTTTACGATTACGATGCTCGCTCTTCGCAGTACCTTCGGCATGAGAGCACTAAGCGTGGTTCTCGCAGAGCGAACTTCACCAAGGGAGGTCGCGCGTCTTAAAACATAGCGAGACGCGCCGGCGCGTTCCCGCCGCAGCACGGTAGCACGACCGTCGGCCGGTGCCGGCCAGCAACGACAGACTTTGGAGACGCTGGCTTCGAGGGGACGACGGCGCGATAAAGCACCGCTGTCCGCCGTTATTCGCGCGATGTCCATAGTGCACTACACACATACTACATTGCGGTACTGTTCGCAGCAGCTCACCCCGGGCGGTCTGTGAAGTGGTGCCGGCGGTCGCCGCACGCTCGGCACACTGGCGTCGCGTGATCGACACAGATGACGGGCGCGTGCGCCTAAATTTCTGGCTCGTGCCAACGCGCGACCGCCGCCGTACGAAGTTCGCTTTCTCGAACCTGAAAATTCGTGGTATAACGGTCGCCTTTGACGCGTTTGGTATCGTCCACGATCGCCGCTGAGCCGCTCGCAACCATTCCCAGCGAGAAGCGGAGCGTTGGTTTAGGATACCGCAATGCGCATGCGCCGCGCCCCGTTGACATGGCTGAAATCGGTACATTGCCGATCTCGAAGGCTCTAACGCTGGCTTCACAAAAAGTGACGTCACGGCCTCTCCTCAGTTTTCCTTCCTCCGTGCCGAGGACAAAGCTGATTTCTGATTAAGTGACGACTTTATCAATCAGTAAATCGTGGCGTAGGTCATCGCTTTCTTCCATCTCACGCGTGCAATAAAAACCACGACCGGTGGCTGGAAGCTGGATTACCTTGGCTCATGATACCAAATTCTTAAGACTCGCAGAACGATGGGGATTACAAGTAAATTCATTGCCACTGCACGCTTTAAATAGCAATTTTAAAGCCTACGCTTATAAAAGGCAAATGCGTTTATTAATCTTCAATTTTTACTTGTCGTAGCCTGCCTTTTCGGCCACTTTGGCGCTGCAAGACGCAAGGAGCGAGCGCAAAACCCAATTCGAAAACTCCTACTTCCTACGTGATCCCAAGTTAGCGCACGCTAAGCACTTTGGGGCCCCAAACTTTTGGGGCCCCTATTCGAAAACTTCCTATTTTGTTCTCGCGCTTGCCTAAACTACACTCCGGCTCTTCGAAAAGCGCGCATGATAATAAACGCGCGCACACACAATCTGTGTACTCACCGGGGAGAAAGAAATCGTCGCGAGTGAAGTGCCTGGACCAAACTAGCATAGTTCCCGTCACCTTCTTACCGATGCGCAAGTTCCTAATCCATGTTGCCCTGCGCGAAGCGTCGTCTGCTTCTTTGGGGAACCGATGAAACGACGTGTTGCTGTCTGCATCGCCATGACACGCACTGAGGCACGCAACAAAAGTCTTTTGATGAGGATTCTTTCTTTTTCGGGCTGCTTCAAGGCGGCATGGCTCTGATTAAGGAACTATAGAGCTGTTTTACAGGCCGCTGTAATGCGATACCATGCCGTGTTTCGCGGTCGACCTTGGATCGGCTGGTTCGAGGAGCGTCCTCTAGGGGGCGAGCATTTAATGCTTTTTCTCCACTGCGTTTCTCCACGCAGTGGAGAAAGAGAACTAGGCGGCTCACCAGTAAATATACGGCTCTAAGAGAACTGACAACAAAGAGCGTAAAAGGAAAAGTCAGAGAGGCGGAGAAGATTTACTGGGGGGGCAGCGATGGAAAAAAAACCGACTCTGAATAACTACCGAGAGGGCAAAAACGAAATAAAGAGGGAGGCATTTTATGATAATTAGAGGAAGCGCTTTATTGTTTGAAGCGAGATCGGGCTGCCTTAGAACGCGTATTTATAAAGCGAAATTCAGTAAAGAAGAAGAAAAATGCACATGCTGTGAGGAAGATAAGGAAACGACGGAGCATGTTCTGATTGAATGCGGAAATATCCACCCAGGTGTATGTTTGGGCACCACCCTACAGGAAGCCTTGGGTTTTAGGGCGAACAACGGGAAGCTGAACATAGGCGCGATTGAAATAAGTAAGAGACGGTTAGAATACTGGTGGCAGAAAACTAGAGAGAACGGACAAAAATAATTATAGGGGAAAATATGGACTTTCTGCCATAAGGCGCAGGAAACTGGGCTATGAATTTCCGTTTTTACTATGGTATGATCGATTTGATTGAAGTAAATTTAAAAGGCATGAGGAAAATTTAAAGAGAGGGGAAAAAAAAAACTTCTTAAATGTTCTTACGAGCCTGGTGGCGCACATGTCACCGCCCCGTTACAAAGGGGACGCTCATAGCATCCATCCACCCATCGCGAATAGAAAGCCGAGCGCAAAAAAATAGCCGTGATGCTCCCTCCGCGCCGCGGAATGCATGTGCGCACGCGCACGCTTGCAGTCCGCAAAGAAAGAGAAAGAAAATGGGCGAGGAGACGCAGGCGCTGTCCACGCTCGAAGGTCCGAAGCGCTGTCGTCATGGCGCTTAGCCGTGTCCCCGGTATGGGAGACAGAAATTAGCGTCTCTTCCTTCCTAATGAACCACTACCACCACCAGTCGTCGCGGGCTTCGCCATTTCATCTCTTTGTTCTGTGAATGCCGCCTGCGAGCTGGTGCAACCGAGTCAGCCGCGTGTGCTGTTTCTGTGCCGCGAGATTCGCCGTGAGGTCTCCTCAGTGAACGTGAAAGGTGTGTTACGCCAACGCCGCCAGCAAGCTGTGCAACCGAGTCAGCCGCGTGTGCTGTTTCTGCGCCGCGAGATTCGCCGTGTGGTCCCCTCAGTGAACCCGAAATGTGTGTTACGCCAACGCCGCCCGCGAGCTGCAGTGTGCAACCGAGTCGGCCGCGCGCTGTGCCGCGAGATTCGCCGTGTGGTCTCCTCAGTGAACGCGAAAGGTGTGTTACGCCGACAGTACAACACAGCGCTCTACGAGAAGGATTCGCCATGAAGGCTGAAGTGAGCGAGCCGCTGCGCACACCGAGGCAGGCACGGCCAAGTACAGAACACGAATGGGAAGTGATGCAGCTGCCTTTCTCTGTTGAGGCCCGTGCAGGTGTCGTGCGACACCGCGTGTCGTCTGTAACGCGCAATAAAAAGTAAGAAGATGCAGTATTGGCATTTAGAAACGATCGACGTGAAAGAAATGTGTGTTTGGAAAAAGATGAAGGCAGTGGAGTCATTTCACGGGCAGTCGGTCGACGGACGCGAGCGCGCATGATATAGGCATATTGTGCGATATCATTTCCTTGCGATAAAGCTTGAGTGTAGCTGCATGTTTTTGCTGAATATAAAATGAAGCGAAACGGCGCCTCGGTGCTTAAGGTGCTCGGCTGCTGACTCCACAGACGGCGGTATTTTGGTAGAGGCGACAAGCTAGTGGCCCGTGTAGATTTAAATGCACGTTAATGAGAACGATTATGGTCGAAATATCCGCAGCCTCATATTCACACCTCATATTCTCATCGTGACTTCGGCACGTAAATCCCCACCAGTTATTACTCAAGCGAAAGGCTGCGGTTATCACGCCGTCATATGATCTAATTGCATTTGTGTCATATTCGCACAGTTATGGTGCCTGATTTTTTTTTAATACTCAGTCAGGACGACGACGTGTGAGTGTCATTATTGCGCACAGCAGCTGTATTTGATCAAGAAGCATTTCTCCAACGTGGTTAGTCGCAAAATGCGTTTTGCTAATATTTACAAATTTACAACTATTTTAAGCGAACATTTTGCGTTAACATCAGTGACCTTGAGAGTAAGTTTAGCGATCGACACGACAGAACTGCACCTCTAACTTTCTTTCACATTTATTTGCCTTCCAGCGTATCGCACGTATGTTAGTGCGGCACAAAGCTGCCCTAAAAGCACTTAGCAGAATATCTGTAGAATGCCTAGTACGGCTTGTAAACAAAATTCTGCATTAAGAGAAGTCGAGTAGGAATATTGGGAGAAACACACTTTTGTCTCCAGAATATAGCTGATGAGCCTCTTTTTCTTTTTACTTTTCAGGAAGCCCGTCCCGGTAAACAAGCAAGAATTGCTGACCCACTTGTTTGTCCACAAGGCTTTCCGTTGTGGGAAGACTCTCGACTCTCGTGGGCCTATAGTACACCATACCAAAGATTTAGCATATTCCTGGGAACTATAGAGCGAAATTTGGGAATGGTTCAGCGTGTTGTGCACAATACTGCCTGCAAACCTTTCTAAGCAGTATGACGTTGAGGCAGGGAATTTATTTCATTTTAACAAGCTTAAGCCCTGATTGCTTCCATACTACCTGTTCTCAGCTTTCATTCAGGCTCATGAGGTGATATATGCTTGGCTTCCATGTGCCAAGCAACGAGCCGGTATGGGTCGCCAATTTTTAATTAAAGGTTGTTGTAGCTTAATTCCAAGGGTACTCTGCAGCCATGGTGTTCGGTGTTCATTTTAAACAGGTTACTTATGAACTAGCCATCAATTGTGCATTTAACGATGATGAGAAAGAATGATTTAATCTGGTCGTGATTGACAGCACAATACTGAGGGCGTACTGCATATGTTAATAGACAACACCGAGGCTCTGCTGTGTATGTTATTGCTCCATGTGTTCAACGTGCGACAGCGGTGTGCATGCTTATGAAATTATCTGTCACTACGTTGACGTGACAACTGTTGTAATTTTGATTTTAATAAAATATAACGAATGTTTGTTGTGTCAATTGTGGGACCAATTCTCATGCCTGAGAACTGAAGAGCAGAACTCGTGGTTGAAAATATACAGCGAAAATGCGTACCTCTCATTGTTACTGCAGATGTTGTGCCAAACAGACTTAAAAGTTTGTTGCGACATATTGTGCGAATGAAATAGGAAACATGAAGCCAGAGAGAAAGGGGTTAACAGAGGTGATCGAACAAGGATTGCTTGGTCATGTAATAATCAGGTAAATTGAAAGTGTCTCTTATGAAAGAGCACGGTACACGTGTTGAGGGAACCAGAGTCCTCCGTCTCGCGTGTGTGCGTAACGTGCTTAACCGTCCATTATAAGCCTACCCTTCTGTGACAAGAGAAATATTATAGAAGCTGTTGATGTTCTGTGTTGGGTCCTTTCATTGAGGACTAGAGTCACAGATAATTTTACTCGTACCACAGTATCTGTGCAAGAGAGCTCACGTCGATGTTCGAACAGGGAAGTATCAAAAGCTTTTATTTTTAAAAGAAAACCTGCCATTGCAGAATTTGTGGAAGTTGTGCTTCACCCCGATGCACGCCTTTCACATTCGCTGCGATAGCTTCTAGTATACATGACGCTGAAAAGTAAAGGTGCATCAGTAATACAAGCACGTGTCGCTGCATAAACATGGTATATCGCCGAGTGCTGTGCAGAGAACAATTGTATGCCGCAGGCACGTAGGCAAGGGGGGGCCCAGGGGGGCCCGGGCCCCCCCCGAAATCCGTCCAGTCAGCCATTGACGCAGGGGTATAGAGGCACAACAAGTGCGAGTAGCGGCGTACGGACTTAAACAAATGAACAACAAACGATAGTCAAGGAACTCGCCAAGAGCAGCTACCCAAGAACCTTTATTCCGAAAGCACTTCAATTTCAAAACCACGAAACGCTTGCTGAGAAATTCAGCGTCCAGCTCCTGAATCAACATCACAACAGAAACACGACACTCTCCCATATGTCCGAGTCGTTAGCGGTACCATCGCCCGTATTCTCAGAAAAGAAGGCATCCGAGCGACTGAGAAGCTTTCGAACACATGTTCTCTACATATTGCCAAAGACTGGTCCGCCGAGGGAGAGAGCCCACTTCTTTGCGCTGACTGCGATACGAGCTACACCGGCGAAACGAAAAACCTCAAAGAAAGACTGTGACAGCACAAGAATGACCTCCGAGATCGCAACCCGATAGCCGAACATTCCCAAGACAGCGACGACCGTATCAATCTTCCTGACACAACGGTCATACCAACTGAAACCAATTATCGGAAGCAGTTACTGCTCTGTGACTGCGGAGAGAGAGAGAAAGCTGTGCAACGCAGGACATTTTCAAGAAGACGAGCTTGTTCGAAACAAAATTACCAGAACGAACAAAATGTTGCCATACGGCTTCCAAACCAGACAAAACGACGTTATCTGTCCGCACTTCGTGGGACTTTTGTTCGTCGCATCAGTTCTACGGTCTGGGCGCTCGGTAGTTGGATTGCTCCAAGGAACAATGCAGAGAATGACAGGACATCATACAGTGTCAGATCGTAGTCGAATGGTGAATTAAGGCACGATTACGAATTATTAAATTTTAAAGAAACTGTATTGTTGCACTGAAAAAAATATGCGGAACTTCTCTTCAGGAGGCGGACGGACGATGTCTCATGGCCGTCGTTTGTCGTGGCCCGTCGCTCTCTGCTCTGCTTTGTCCTCCCGGCTTTTTCCTGTTCCTTGGCTCCACGCCTGGGCAATCCCCTTTTCTCCGAAAGAGGTTGCCCCGTCTTGGGGGTGTCCTCCGTCCTCTTGGAAGTTGCCAGGGTGCACGGGGCTTTGAGGTGCGGCCCCTGAGCACTGCTGACAACAGAAAAAGGTAGTGTTGACTCCACCTGTGGATTCCCTGCGGACATCTCTTTTCTTATTTTTCTTAACGAGAGGAGCGGTGTCTTTGTCGCGCGTAGTGGCGGCAACTTAGGGAGTAATCAGGTGCTTTGACTGACAGCTGCGCGGTATGGGAACACGCACGCGTACGGGTTTGGTTTGCCGCAGCCGCAGAGTTTTTCCCCGACCTGAAGATGGAAGATAACCGAAAACTTGGAAAGCGTGGGAAGTATGGGAAGCGTCCGCTTCGATGACCCATTAACCCGTACGACCCCCCCTGGCGCCTCTGCGAACCCCACCACCCTTTGTCCGCTGCCTGTGTCGCCGGGCAGGCGCCCGCGTGGCGGAACAAGTAAACAGGTTAAACAATCTGTACAGTTCGGACGCCCACCTGCTGAATGAGCGCGTATGCAGCTCTCCAGTAATATGCGGCTGCCCGAACGGCAAGGCGTGATTCAGCCCCGCACTTCAGCGCTCCGTCAGAGCAAGCAAATTTTTGTCGGGGTCCTCTGGCATAACAACACGCAGCCATGGAGAAAGAAGGTGCCAGCCAGGGTTCAACTTCAACGGCCAGGAAGCGACCAGGATCAACGATGAAATTAACCAGCTTCTTCGCTAAAGTTCCAAAGGTGGGTCCTGTATTTCTTATTGCCTTTGCTTGTAACGTCCGCTTTGAAGATGGGAGTAATGATTCTCCGCCTGTGAGCTTCTGAGCAACACTATATATGATACTGGTTTCGCCATAAATATCTTTTTCTGAGATGACTCTTCAAACACTATGAATCTGGTGCTATGTGGTCGAGGGGTTCAATTTGCCTCATATAGCGCGACTGCAGCCATCGCTTTACAAATCTTGTATACTTGCTATGGGCATGACTACATGACGCTTTTTCGTTTTCTTATCACTCGCACTTGCTAATGGCCCAATTAGGGCCATTAGCAATGATGGCTCAATGACTGAAAACTGGATGGACTGGTTACGCCAACCGTAAAATACTCATTCTTTTCCAGCGCAGACGGCCGAATTTACTCGAGTCCAACGCAAACCAAATTTTTGCTGTTTCAATATAAAAATGCACTTGAAGTTAAAGGTATTTGTAGCAGCTTTTAAAAATAATACTGTACCGTGCTGCTATGTTAACGATTAAAAAATAAGACAAAGATGGAAAGAGAAATGTACAGTTTGTCGTCGTTGACTGAGCAATTTTTCTTCTGGCAGTTAAATTTATTGTATATATAACACAGTTCGCGTGTTAATTCAAGATCTTTTACCTTGACAGTTCGGTCTACAAAGATGACAAATGTCCGCATGTACGTTTGTGTTCGAGGCACGGATATCTGCTTTTGCGCTACTCACAGTCACCACGGCCTCGGGTGCGGAAAAACACGCGACGCAGCTGTATTCAGCATGCCAAATATCTTTTCTTACACGTCAGTTTTCGCAATGAAGGCGGCAAATCACCATACACTTGGTTGGAACGCAAAACGAACGTACGCGTACTCGCAAAAAAATAATCTGCTCCGTCGCCCTTTCCTAATCACGATGACACTCCCTTTGAACCCTCCGATGAGATCATGAGAACCTGTTAACAAACGCGCGAACGTGGTTGCGGTTGAATATTCGGTTCCAAAACGCAGGCAAGTTTTGGGCTCGTGTAAATTGGAGAAAATGTGCGGATTAGATTGGAGTAAGTTGTTTCAGTTCCAGTAGCGAATCGCTAGGGAAGGAAAAGGGTTCACAGCCATGATAATGATAATAGATCGTTTTTGCCCATTAGAATACAGGTGACTTTCACAGGACCACAACGTCAATTCTATATAAGCGTGTTTGAATTAACGAGATTCGATTGTATCTAGTCTAGATCAACGAGCGGTAAGACAGGCACATGTGGCGTGAAATGAAATGTATTGAATGTACGGATACTCGGAGTCATTTTTATTTAGGCTGCTTGTAAGAGTGGAACTTGTCGTAAGTCCTGCGACAGTAATTAATTGTAGCATAAAGTAAAAACAACTATGATAAGAAAACTTACGTATGATTATTTTTTTATTTCTATCGTGCATTTAGGAACGAAGCCTTGCATTACCAGACGGTGGCTCTACCTCCGAAAACACCACAACACGTGCAGACTTGAATGCCGAGAGAACGCATGACTGCGAGGACGATGAGGAAGCTGATAGCCCTTTTTGTCGTAATGATATCGGCATGTTTGTCAATCGCACTGACATACCCGACGACATAAGAGAACAGGTATACTCTAACGTGTGGATGCCACCTCCGAGCTACAAGTTTGAAATTTCGGTAGCCAAAAACGGGAAAAGGCGCACGTTTCAATCTCACTGGCTGCAGCGATACGGATGGCTTGCATTTTCTCACGTGCGGAAGGGAGCGTTCTGCAAAACCTGCGTACTTTTTTGTCGTAAGAGCGGAGCAGGCAAAGGCTCTCACCAGTCATGTAGGAACCTCGTAACAGTCCCGTTTACGAAATGGAAGGATGCCATTGAGATATTCGAGAATCATGCACGGACTGAATATCACAAGGCGGCAACGGTTGACGCCGAATCCTTTCTCAGAGTCGCCAGAGGAAAGTCAAGCAGTGTCCACATACAGCTTAATCAGCAAGCAAAGGGAGAACTCGAGGACAACAAGGCAAAGTTGCGCGCGATTGTCGAGACAGTTGTACTGTGCGGCCGTCAAGACCTCGCGCTGAGAGGTGACAAGGATTCGGGGCGTCTTTCTCTTGAAGAACCCTTGCAGAACGACGGCAACTTCAGGGCGCTCCTACGTTATCGAGCGAATGGCGGAGACACAATTTTGGCGAATCACATTCGTACAGCAGGCAACAATGCTCTTTACTCAAGCCCGTCCATTCAAAATGAAATTATTTCGATAATTGGCAAGCTCACACAAGATAAAATTGTAAGACAGGCAAACGAGGCCGGATTTTTTTCGGTGCTAGCAGATGAAACAACGGATGTATCCCAAACGGAGCAGTTCTCGTTGTGCGTACGCTACGTCGATCCCACTAGTTCGAGCATTCGGGAAGATTTTCTCTGCTTCGTACCTGTTGACGACGTCAGTGCTTCTAGCCTGGCACACACACTGAAAAGGGAGCTGCTGAATCTTGGCCTGCACTTGAACATGATGAGAGGCCAAGGATACGATGGAGCAGCAGCGATGAGTGGGGCATTCAACGGCGTGCAGGCGCTCATCCTGAAGGACTTCCCAACGGCTTTGTACACGCATTGCTCGTCGCACTCTCTGAACCTTTGTTTAAGCGATGCCTCAGCTGTCCAAGACATTCGACGGGCCTTTGGTACAATTAGTGAGGTATGCACTTTCTTTCGTATGTCACCAAAGAGGACAGCGGTCCTGAAAAAACATCTAGAGGCGTCTACAAAGTCTTTCCGCCGGCTGCACCGATATTGTGAGACAAGGTGGGTGGAACGTCATGATTCAGTCGCACTGTTTGGGGAGGCACTTCCTGAGATAGTTCGTTCACTTGAAGAGTTCGTGGACACCTTCCCTGACAAAGCAGCAGCGTCCACCGCTCATTGCCTCCACCAGCGAATCTGTTCGCCAAACTTTCTTATATGCCTCTCTGTTAGCGAGACATTCCTAGGCCTCACACACCACTTGTCTGTGTATCTGCAAAGCCCGTCTATTGACATGAGCGTCGCCTTGGATCAGGTTGACCTGGTGCTGACTAAACTAGAAGAGATGAGAACTAACGCGGAGGCAGAATTCCACAGAATATTTTCTCTATGTCAAGGTAGAGCGGCGGAGTTCGGAGTGCATTGCGAGATTCCACGGGTGGTAGGAACACAGAGATACCGGGCAAACTACGCTTGTAGTTCTGCGGAAGAGTACTACAGGCGAGCCACGTTCATACCCTACATAGATGACCTGAAAGCTTCCCTCAAACGGCGCTTTGCAAACCATCGGGAAACACTGCAAAGTTTGCAATTTGTGTTGCCAAAGCACGCCTCCAAGGGCAAATTTGAATCTGTGCAGCCGGCCTTCGATTTTTACCTCAGAGATATGACAACAGCGCATATCCTTACACTAAAAGGTGAATGGGAAATCTGGAAAACCAAATGGCAAGCCAAGAAAGAGGAGGAACTTCCCCGCTTTGCGACGGACGCTTTAGCTGAATGCGACAAAGCCCTCTTCCCGAATGTTCACACACTCCTCAAGATATTGGCAACGCTCCCAGTGACTACAGCTGCTGCAGAACGCAGCTTCTCGACACTCAAAAGAATAAAAACATATTTGAGGAACCGGACAGCTGAAGAGCGGCTTAATGGCCTGGCTCTTATGTCCATTCACCGGATGCAAGTGAATGTCGACGAAGTTATCGCTGTGTTTATGGAGAAACCGAGACGCATGAAAATTGCAGCGTGAACCTCTTTTCGGCAAAGCTGCATGTGCGTTTTTTTTTTCTTCTTTTGCATTGACTTTTATTATATCGTAAAACCATTCCCAATGCCATTCTTTACAAGTGCTTGCTAAAACGAATGTCAGTGTTCTGCATATTTTTTTGTCATGAAAGCATCCGTATTTTGGTATTTTGTGGTTCAATAAAATTGTTTTCCCAAGTATTTCTGTTTTTGGTTTAAGAATTGCTGTCATAAATAAAGTGGCTCACGTTCTTCTCGCAGGCCTGTTGTTCAGACAGTATGAGAAGTTGGGTAGAGAAAGCGTCCGACAATTGTTTTTTTTTATTTACTACACATCCGTAAGTGGGCGCCAGATTCCTTCGCATCCCCCCCCCCCCCTTTTTTTTTGTCACTCTTCTTTACGTCACTGACTCTGACCCTTCTCGGTCGAGATTACTTGGTGGGAAAGTATTTTTTCTGGTGCACGCGCACTAGCTTTATTGCAGTGTCAAAAAACATGCTTTCCATCTCTGATTAACTCGCCTTTTATGCTGCATTCCACTGTTTTCATTCTCTTCTAATAATTAAGCGCCTTCTGTATTCCCGGGCAACTTTTTTTTTTTCATTTTGCCATGGAACGACTTTTTTGCGAACATTTAGGCCTTGGGCCCCCCCCGAAAAAAAATCCTGGCTACGTGCCTGGTATGCCGCAGCAAAGCGCCCAAAGCGCAAGCGCTAATTGCGGAAACAGCTGATCGTCGAATCGCTCGATATAGGCCACTGCCGTTGCCCGTAGCTCACGAGAGAACGCGTACGTCAAATGTGTATATGCTGTTATAGACCTTTTTAAATATTTGTGTTGCCTCGGCACTGCCGTATCTAACTTTGTATGCGAATAGCAAGTATTCCTCGAACCGCCAACAGCACGCTGCGGCCTCACAACACGTGTAGCTCGCGGCTGCAATAATCACAACACTGGTTACTGCTGAACAGCATATGCGCATGGAATGCGTGAACTTCATTGTGGCACATTCAGACGTTATGGTTATGCTGACTGCTGCGTACTTCTTGTGGAAGCGACGCTTGTGATGCATAAAGCAGAAGTCGAGAGGTCAACGATTTATGACGTTACCGGCACGAAACGGCCAACAGAAGCAACGTTCAGGCAAGAGCGGTTTGCAGTGGCTTTCATAGCTCCCGAAAAGTCCTGTATTTAGCGAACACAGAGACATACATGCGGATAAACTTAAAAGTTACGAACACCGCTGGAGATGGAGGAAAAAAAAAAAGAATTCACATCATATCCACGGAGTGAATGATGATGAGTGGGCGAAGCTCCGGAGGTTCATCGTAGATCGTGCCGAGTTTCGTGCCGAGTTTCAGCAGCCATCTCATCTAAGTTCATGTTCTACGTGACGCCTCCTGGCAAGAAAGTGTGTCCCACATATGCCGCCATGGCTACGAGTGGCGCTGCCTAACACTCCCAGGATAATACGTACATAAATACCCAATAAAGTGGACGGGGGGACGACCGCCTTCGTAGCTCAGTTGTAGAGCATCGGGCGCGTCGTCCGAAGGTCGTGGGTTCGGTTCCCACCGAAGGCAGGTTTGTCTTTTCGTCCCCTTTCATTCCTTTCTACTTTCTCCACAATTACAATACCACAAGCAACTTCCCCTATGCTTTCCTAAGCTTCATTGTCTGTTTGCTCATTAAGTTGTTTCTAACAAATAAAGAACGAGCCCTTGACCCCTTCCCTTTCGTTACCTTTCTGTATTGGGATTTTTCTGCTTTTCTTGTGGAGGAGCAGGGTGGCTGTAGAATCTTTATAGATGTTGGCTATTATGTCTACGTATCTATCGCATATTCCTTGTCGGCGTGATGCCTCTAGAACTGCTGGTATCTCTACCGAGTCGAAAGCCTTTTCGTAGTCTATGAAAGCCATATAGAGGGGTTTGTTGTATTCCGCTGACTTCTCGATTACTTGATTTATCACATGAAGGTGGTCTATGGTGGAGTATCCTTTCCTGAACCCTGCTTGTTCTCTTGGTTGATTGAATTCAAGTGTGGCCCTTATTCTGTTGGAGATAACCTTTGTGAGAATTTTGTAAAGTGTTGAGAGTAGACTGATCGGCCTGTAGTTTCTAAAGTCTTTAACATCTCCCTTCTTATGTAGTAGTAGAATATTTGCGTTTTTCCAGCTGACTGGTACATTTGAAGTTTTGAGGCATTGTGTGTATAGTGTCGCGAGCTTTCTAGTTAGGAAGTCTCCTCCGTCTTTGATCAAGTCGGCTGTTATGCCGTCTTCTCCAGCCGCTTTTCCGCGGGACATGCCCTGAATTGCTTTCCTAACTTCGTCCGCAGTAACGCATGGAATTTCGGTGTCCTGATGGACATTTATTACCCTCATGGTGGGGGCACTCGTATTTGAACTGTATAGTTCAGAATAGAAGTCCTCGGCCACTTTGGTTATATCACTGAAGTTGGTAACGGTGTTGCCCTGCTTATCTTTCACGGCATGCATTATGTTCTTTCCCGCGCAAAGCCTCCTTTTAGTTGTTTTGATGCTGACTCCTTTTTTCACGGCTGCTTCTATTTCTTTCACGTTATGGTTACGTATGTCCCTGACTCTACTTTTACTGATGAGCTTGGACAGCTCGGCAAATTCTATCCTGTCTCTTGAGTTAATTATTCTCATCTGTTGGCTTGTTTGATTAAATTTTTAGTAGATTCAGAGAGCTTATTTACATCTTGTCTCAGTGATTTGCCCCCTACTTCGATCGCTGCTTCGGTGATCAGCTTAGTAATGTCTTCGTTCATCTTTTCTATGTCCTCATTCTCTTCGTGTCCTAGAGCCTCATACTTGTTCTTAAGTGAACTTCTAAAATCCTTCTGTTTTCGCCCTGACGAGATCGAGGTTGGCCTTCTTCCGCGTGATTAACTTTGTCCTTGTCCGCTTTAGATTTAGGGTTACCTTTGCCCTTACTAGTCTGTGGTCACTGATTCTGACCTTATTAACCACTTCCGTGTTTAGTACTATGCTTGGATCACTACATGCATTATGAAATCTATTTCGTTTTTCGTTTCTCCGTTGGGGTTTTTCCATGTCCACTTTCTGTTCTTACGTTTTTTAAAGAAAGTATTCATCACACGAAGGTGATTTCGTTCTGCGAATTCCACTAGCATCTCTCCTCTGCTGTTTCTATCACCTTCGCCGTAGTTCCCGACCGCCTGTTCTCCTCGTAGTTTCTTTCCTATTTTCGCGTTGAAGTCCCCCATGACAGTTGTATATTGGGTGTGTACTTTGTTCATTGCCGTTTCTACATCCTCATAAAACTGTTCTACAGCCTCGTCATTGTGGCTTGTCGTTGGTGCGTAACATTGTATTAGCTTTAGTTTGTATCGCCTATTTAATTTTAACACGATACCTGCTACCCTTTCATTGACGCTATAGAATTCTAAAATGTTGCCTGCTAGGTCTTTGTGTATAAGGAATCCCACCCCGCATTCGCGCTTCTCTGGCAGTCCTCTGTAGCAGAGGACATGCCCTTCATTAAGCGATAAGTATCCTTCTCCTGGTTTCCTAACCTCGCTAAGGCCAATGATATCCCAGTTAATACCCCGTAATTCTTTTAGTAGTTCAGCTAGTCTGGCTTCACTTGAAAGAGTTCGCGTGTTAAGGCTCGCTACGTTTAGTTTCCAGTGGTTGCCTGTCCGAGTCCAGAAGCTTTCCGAGTCTTTTGTTCCTATCCCCTCGTGGTCGCATCCGCGTTTAGAAGCTCCGTCGAAGTCACCGTCGGAGGTCCAGGATTCGGATGGTTCGGTCACTTGGGAGGTGTTGGCCATGGTGTTGCACCAGGGAGGCCAGTTCCTGTTCTGGTGCGCAGTTGAGTTACGCAGATGAGGCATGGTGGTGGTGTAGGCCCTTGTGCATCTTGTCCAAGTGCTCCGTTAGGGGGAGAGTTCTTTCAGAGATGTTAAGTTTATGGTTAGGAAAGGCAAGAGTATCAATATTAAAGAGGAGCAGGATAGACGAAAGAAGATACCAAGAAGGAAAAGATCAGAAAAAAAAACAAAAACAAAAAGAGAAAAAAAAATGACTCAGGCTCTCGGGGATTCGCACTTGGGACCCTTCGGTCTGCTACGAAAACGTGGCCAAGTCGTCTGGGTGGCCGGGTCGCCGATGTGTTTACGAACAGGTTCCTCCTGGCCCGTCTCGCGTACTGTGGTGCAATGTATTTCAGAATGTCCGCGATGAAGCATTTTTGCCGATTCCGAATATCAGGACGCCATGTCTAATCGCGGCGTCTGCCTCGTGGCATTATCCGCCGCCTTTGACTCGCCGACTCGTGTAGTTTTGAGAAAGCGCGCTTCCTTCCTTTTTTCTTTAACGCGGCTAGGTGGTGGTCTCCGGGAAAGAAGTAGAGGGAGGGGGGGGGGGGGGGGTAGCGCACGAAGTTGTGGGGGGACGCGTAGTAGTCTATCTCGCATTCACGGAAGCGCCGTGATGAATAAATTCAATGTGTCCGGTGATCGGCGCTCTAGCTAATGTCACGATGTTGGAAGCGGTTTGTGATTTAGCGAAAGTGTTACGGCTTGTAGTTAAGAGAGAAAGCCAATTACTCCGCCTACGTTATGCTTGTAGAGCTTGACTTATTTATCACATTAAGCTAATAGAAGGTTACTATGAATATCATTTCATCGTGGTGTAGGGTGGGCATCAAGCACGTTATGGCATAGTAAGATTGATAAGTTGCTATTTTAGAGCACTGTTTATTAACATTCCGGTCGGAAGGCTTAATCTGCAGATTCTGACGTAGCCTTGAAAGGTCTCTTTCACAAACATTGGTACCTAATTAACTAAGTGGTTCCCTGGCAGTTACAATCTATTGTGCTATTTGGTGGTTGCTCCGCGATTAGTGGTTGCTATGTAACTTGCTGCGAGCTTTGTTTTGTAGCTTTCTTCTGGACGGTCGATTTGTTTCGCGAATATTGTTTTTTGCTGAGTTCATAACCATTGTGAAGAAGCAATGGAAAGTGTGTTATTTGTTGAAAGCTTAGAGACACATTGTGAAGATCGTATCAAATGTTCGCGATGTGATCCTGGCAAAGAAAAGGCTACGTTTGAAGGAGAGTCGTAAGACCGAAAAGTTTTGAGTCTTCAATATTTGACTTGCGTGTCAGTGAGATGTAATGCAAGGAGTTTTCTTGTCTGGGTGTATCCAACGAGCTTGTAAATAGAGAGAGAATAAACTTTTATTAACAAATGCACACTGAGCCTTCCTTGGGTGGGGCCCTCAGTCCAGGGCTCCATTGCCTTGCGCGACCCTGCGAGCCCGCTGGACCACCTGCTGCTGTTCCTGCCGGCGTAAGCTGAGCAGTGCAGACTCCCAAGAGGAAGGGGTGGGGTTGGGAATGGGAGGAACGCCCTGTGGGGCAGAGCATTCCCACGTGGAGTGGTACACTGTCGGTACGGATCCACAGAAGGGGCAGTAGCAGGGGTAGAGAGTCGGATGAAAGCGATTTAGCATATAGAGGCAAGGAAATGAATTGGTCTGTAGTTGCCGCCAAGCGACAGCATCTGCTCTGTTAAGTGAAGGATGAGGGGGAGGATACGTATAACGGCTCTGTCGGTAGTACTCCAGCGTAGCGTTGTAGTTAGTGGCTCTGTCGATGCGTCGTCTGGATTGGACAGCTCTTCCAATGGTGCCCGGCCGGTCAGCTCTCGGGCAACCGCATGAACGCGTTCATTACCATGGAGAGAGGCGTGTCCAGGAGTCCAGACGATACGCAGAGGACGTAATGCGGACGGTGACAGAAGAGAGGATATTGTGTGTATGTGCAGCCACAAGTCCTTGAGCGAAAGCACGGCAAGCAGCTTGTGAATCTGTTACAATGGTGACAGGGGAGTCATGTGACAATGTCGTAGCGTGGACAATTGCCAGAGCGAGAGCTCCCTCCTCTGCCAAACCACTGTCTGTAGTGCGAAGTGTGGCAGACGCCACAAGGGCGTCTATGTCGTCTATCACGGCTAAACACATGGCTGATTTCTCTGGGTAGCGTGCCGCATCAGTGTAAAGGACTTGTAAGTCTGTGGTACCATCACCAAAGGCGCGTGTCATAGCCTGAACTCGGGCACGTCGACGACCGGCGTGGCGGGAGGGATTCATATTGCGTGGAATCGGAGCCACTTTGATGAGTGCGCGGACAGCAGAAGCAAGTTTATGTTGCGGTACCTGTGCGGGTTTTTTGGGAATCGGGTAGCCAAGACGAGACAGGATGGCGCAGCCCTGACGGGTCTGCCTGAGCCGTTGGAGCTGATTGTTGTGCTGGGCCTCGATGAGTTCGGTTACGGTGTTGTGGACACCGAGTTGAAGGAGGCGTTGTGTAGATGCGTGTGGAGGCAAGCCGAGAGCCGCCTTCACAGCTGTCCGTAGAAGGATGTCCATCTTTTTGATTTGAGCTAGCGTGAGATTGTGAAAGGGAAGATGATAGGTGAGCCGACTAACTATGTGCTTGTACTAAGCGGAGGACATCCTTCTCACAGAGGCCTCTCCTGTGATTGGTGATGCGTTGGATCATGTGTGTAATTTGAGTTATCTGCTGAGCCAGAAGGTGTGTACGAGGCCTTGCCATCAGACTGAAGGTAGAGGCCTAAAATACGAATTCGAGGTACCAGAGGGATAGGACGGCCATCAAGAAACAGCGAAATGTCAGGAGAATCATCGGTTTTGCGGCGCCGCTTGTATACCACTTGTATACCAATAACAACTCCGACTTCTCCACTGAGCACGTAAGGCTGCCGGCAGCAGCATAGTCTTGTACCACAGACACAGCTTCCTGGAGGGCGTCCTGAATGATTCCGTCTGATCCTTTGGTTGCCCAAATTGTAATGTCATCTGCATAGATGGCATGCTGGATCTTGGGAACCTGTTGTAATAGGGAAGGGAGTTTAGCCATAGCCACGTTGAACAAAGTGGGCGAAAGAACTGAGCCCTGTGGTGTTCCTCTGCCTGCGAGACGAATGACGTCCGACCGGAGGTCTCCAATCCCAATAGTGGCCGTTCGGTCAGAAAGAAAGGACCTGACGTAATTGTAGATACGTGAGCCACACTGAGATGAAGCGAGATTGTCAAGAATTAGGTCGTGGGAGACGTTGTCAAAAGCACCCTTCAGATCCAGGGCCAGAATTGCTCGGACCTGGTTTGAAGTGGGGCTATCCAACACGTCCTCCTTAAGCTGTAATAATACGTCCTGTGTAGAGATACCAGGACGGTAGCCGAAGAGTGTATCAGGTAAAAAGTGATTGTCTCCGAGAAATGGCTGTAGTCGGGAGAGGACAACGCGTTCAAAGAGTTTAGCTACACATGAAGTTAAAGATATAGGGCGAAGATTCTGGAGGGATAGCGGCTTGCCAGGCTTTGGAATAAGTATGATTTCTGCGTGTCGCCACTCCTGTGGTAGCGTGCCGTTGTTCCAATGTTCGTTGTAAAAAGCGGTTAAATGTTCGATGGCCTAGTCATCTAAATTACGCAGAAGTGTGTACGTAATCCCGTCTGTCCCGGGTGCTGTGTTACGCTTAATGCTTTGCAAGGCTGCCCTAACCTCTGCTTCTGTAATGTCCTCATCTAGAGGCGTATCGTGTACGTGTGGATAGTCACGGTAGGCGGGACTGGGCGCCCGTGGATACATAGTGTTGCTTTAAGGTGTGCAGCAGAGTGGTATCGTCGAGCCCTGATTTGTGGAGAATGGTGCGGATTGCGTTAGCAGTGTGTGATTTTGTCTGCGTGGGATTTAAGAGAGCACGGAGTATACGCCACGTTCGAGGTGTACTTAGTGAGCCGTTGAGTCGATCGCAGAAGTTATGCCAATTGTTGCTATAGTGAGGATGTTCGCATAGTCATGTGCCTCAGTAGCTATAGTTGGGCGATTCGGAGACGAAGTTTTCGGTTATGTTTCTGCCGCCGCCACCGCCGTGTCAAGCCTCTGTGGGCATCCCAGAGATGCAGCAGATGCCGGTCCACATCCGGCGTTTCTGTCGTCGCAGCGATGAGTTTGGTAGCTGTTTGAAAGTCGGACTGAAGTTGTAATATCCAAGCCTCAAGGGAGGGCGAGTCCTGATGGGTAGTTGTTGTACGATTACGCCTAAATGCATCCCAATTTGTTAGTTTTATGATGCGCTCTGGGGCGCGCGTGGCTGCTATCTTGGAGCTCTGTAGTTAGTATATGGTGATCACTGCCTAGATTCACCATGAGGTTGCACCAGGAGTGGTGACTAACCCCCTTGACTATCGTGAGGTCGGGGCATGTGTCCCTGCTGACACTAGAGAGTTTTAGCAGTGCTGGTTACCGTACGGTAATGCCGTACGGTAAGTACGGTAATGCCGTACGGTCGTGGTCGGCGCGTCGCTATTTTAGTTGGAAACACCTGCACTAGTTGCTAGGGGAGTACCGTAACGTCATCGGATGATAAAACTTGCTGGTAAAGTTCTCACAAGCTCAATTTTCTGCGTGCGGACCACGACGGTACGGCATTACCGTATACGGTAACCAGCACTGCTAAAACTCTCTAATATTACCTAAGCGAGTGGGTTGATCAGGTTCCGTCAGCAGGGTCATGCGATGAATCGCGAGAGCCTGTGCGAGTCGTCGGCCTTTGGGTGTTTCTGTTGCGTAGCCCCAAGCCGGATGGGGGGCATTGAAATCTCCTACAATAACTATGTGTTTACCCAATTTGCATAGTTGTGCAAATAGATGACCGAAGTCATCCTTCCTGGCGTTAGGTGCACTGTAAACGTTAAGCACGTACAGGCTGCTACTGGAGCGAGAGCACGGGACTAATTCGAGAAGTACGTGCGAGATGGAGGAGCTTTGAAGGGTGTGTTCTATGACAGTGACATGTTTATAGAAACTAATGTAGTTGTGCGGTGCGGTGTATTGTTCGTTACGTCCGTGTATGTGGTGTAACCGGGAAGCGTAGGGGTACATTGCACTTCTTGTAACGCTATGACATCGGGAGTAATCCGCTGCGTCGCAATGAATTGCGTTAGAGCTCCGCGTTTCCTACGATACCCCCTGCAATTCCACTGCCATACACGTATAAGTTGAGGGGTGTCACGCGTTGAACTATGGTTTCTCGCCATGCTCATGCAATAGTGGGGCCTCGGTAGTACACGGAGGCATTTCAGACTGCGCTAAATCTTGGTGGAGGGTGGTGGGAAGCGGTACTGCAGCAGCTGCGGCTGTTGGGACGGTTTTTCGGGACGGTGATAGGAAACGGGAAGGGCGTGTGTAAGGATGCGGTCGCTGTGCTTCACGTGTCGGAGACGTGGTGCGTTTGGGTGCAGATGGCGCAATATGAAGTTGGCCAAGTGCAGCCGATATCTGCTGTTTAACATCCGTTACAATCTGCTGGACAGCAGGTTGCAGGGCCTGCTGGATCAATTGTTGGAGTGGAGCTGTTAGTTCAGCCATAATGCTATACTTCATTTTCTGCATTTCTACCTGCATCATAGCTGCGAATTCGTTCCTTAATGAAGTAGCCATTTCGTTCAACGCCTCTCGTGTGCAATAGTCGGATCGTGCCGTAGTTGGCGGCATGTCAGGGTGAAGCTGAGTGTCCACTGACATGGGTTGTGGTGTTCTTTGCTGCGTTGATGTTTGTGTGAGGGAGTGGGACTGATGTGGAGAGGGAGGGAGAGGAGGGAACTGCTCTTCCCAGCTTACCGTTTGCGCTTTCTTGTGGGAACCGCTTTGCTGGCCATGATCATGCGTTGTCCCGTCCTTGCGCCAGCCTGGAGATCCCTGTTGGCCAGCGAAACCGCTCCGCGATGACGAGTTTCCTCGCCTGGGCCCCAACTTATCCCTGGAACGGCTCTTTCGCCTGGCTCCACTCCCGGACGCACTGCTCTGCCGTCCGGGGCTGGTGGATGGTGACTGGGCCTTCCTGGTGGGAGTAGCTGACCGGGGTGGTTTGCGTCGGTTGACTGGTGGCAAAAACCGCTTTGGGCATGGTTTGGCAGCCGTCGGGTGGTCGCCCCCGCAAAGCATGCAACAAGGGCGGCATTCGTGGTTGTTAGGTGATAGTGAATCCCCGCACACTCGACATTTCGGTGTGTCAGGAGGCTGTGGGCACACATCCTCGCGGTGTCCTGTTTTGTTGCACTTTCTACAGTGGGGAATAGTCCGTTTGTAGAGGCAGCAGCGAAGAGCCTGTCCGTACGCGTTGACGAAGAAAGGGACCCGCTTGCCACAAAATGTGAGCACCATTGCTCCGGAGTCGCCGAGGCGTCTGCACGTAAGGACCTCGTAGCCCGGTACTTCAACTTTTGTCAGGAAGTAGTCTGGTGTGATTTCAAGGCCTATTCCGTTGACCACACCTTTGCACGAATTATCAGGCGCAATACCATAAGAGGTGATGTCGTAGGTTGCTGCGTGGACTGTAATTTTGGTGATTTGTCCAAGTGCAGGGCGATGTTTTCAGATGAGGTGCTTATTGTTAGCACGTTTTGATTTTCGTCAACACGAAGCTTGATATCAGGCTTCTCACTGCGTATCTTTGCTGCATGAGCTACGGCGAGAAGTAGCGTCTTGGGGCTAACCTTGCTCAGATTTAATCCACCATGGGGACAGATTGCTAGCTTGTAGTCCTCGGCAGGGAGCGGTGGGAGTCTTGGTAGACGCGTCTTAAGCTGGCTCTGGCGTAGAGCGGGCTCAGATGGCGTGCTGGGCAGCTGTTGAGTCGGTTCAGTATGGGGTTGCAGCTGTCGGCGTTTGTTCGCTCTCTTGGTAATAGTGATCCATGGCTGTGCGTTGTGCTTATTGCTGGCCTGCGTATCGGCGTCTTGGCTGGTCTGCGTATCCATCATGTGGTCCGTGGAGCTAGGGGGCAATGAGTGCCTCTCGTCGGCTGCGACGCTCGCAGAGACGCTCGCCATCCGCTGTAGAGCGGGGCGGCGTTCTGTCCAAGCCGCGTCGCCGGCTTGTTAGGGTTAGCGAGGCGGACCTCGCCTAAGAACTTTTGAAAGCCTTAAGACGTTTAAAAGCGCACTCACAGGTTGAAGTCCGGTATAGGCTTGACAGCTGGTGGTGACGCTAGGAACAAGTTCCTATCATTGCAACAGGTCGCCAGGAAGAAATTCTTCTTGAAAATGGACCTGAGCCGGAGCCGATGTGGTTCGCGTCCGTAGGACTCGTTCGCCAGGTGGCGCCCCCCCTTGTAAATAGAGGAAGCTACAAGTTAGCCTATGTGCATATGTGAGCCGTAGGTGATGCATTCATAGTGAGTTTGAGCGCGTAATGCACGCGGGAGTTATTTGATTGTTACTTTCCTTTAATGCAGGTCAGTGGCGTAGGCAGGCATGGGCTGACAGGGCTGAAGCCCCCCCCCCCCCCCTCCGAAATTTTTCCGGCGGGTGCTCCACTGCCTATCTATGCTGGCCCATCACATATACGAACAAAGGTGCCCATTCTGGGAAGGTGCGGCTACGGGCATTCGCGTCTCTGTTGTGGGCTTAAAAACGAAGAACGCGGCTCTTTCAACTTGCAAAGGAAGTTGTCACTCTATGGCGGGGAAAGTTGTAGCTTGTCTGCAGGGAACGGTGCTGGCAAACGAGGGGCATATGTCATTTATCGGCAAAGGGTGCTGCGATAAGAGACTGAAAAGGGAGCTTGCAGTCTTTGCAGCACAGCGCCGCGGCAGGCAGACGCTTCCGCAATGTGTTGACAATTAGCTCTCTGCGGTGATGGAAGAACATGGCGAGTCTGCGTACCCGGAAACATGCGTGGTTTTGCTGCGGGTGAAACGTTCGTGGACTAAGGTCACAAAGCTAGCGAACCAAGCACAAAGTAAAGTATATGCCACTGTTCCCTGTGCAACGCCTTCCCCTGTGCCGCCCGACCCTTCTTCCAGTGGCGTAGGCAGGCAAGGGCTGACCGGGCTGAAGCCCTCCCCCCCCCCCCCCCCACTCCCCCGAAAATTTTCCAGCCGGTGCCCCACTGCCTATCTATGCTGGCCCATCACATATACGAACAAAGGTGTCCATTCTGGGAATGTGCGGCTATGGGCATTCGCGTCTCTGCGGTGGGCTTATAAACGAAGAACGCGGCTCTTTCGACTCACAAAGAAAGTTGAGTTGTCACTCTATGGCCAGGAAAGTTGTACTTTGTCTGCAGGAAACCGTGGTGGCAACGAGGGGCACCTGTGATTTATCGGCAAAGAGTCGTGATTTATTGTCAAAGGGTGCTGCGACTAGAGCCTGAAAGGGGAGCTCGCAGCCTTTCCAGCACAGCGCCACGGCAGGCAGACGCTTCTGCAATGTGTTGACAATTAGCTCTCGTCGTTGATGGAAGAATATGGCGAGTCTGCGTACCCGGAAACATGCGTGGTTTTGCTGAGGGTGAAACGTTCGCGGGCTAAGGTCATCCAGCTAGCGAACGAAGCGCAAAATAAAGTATGCTGCTGTTCCCTGTGCAACGCCTTCCCCTCTTATTCCTGTTTCTGTGAGGCGCTGACGCTTTTCGTGCGATGTATGCGCTCGCGTG